>KK113379.1:107990-119353 GCA_000611955.2 Stegodyphus mimosarum
TAGCATTCTACTTAAAATGAAGCAGTATAATCTATAAAAAATAAAATAATTAGCTAATGAAGTACAGGACGCATGGTGTCACTATAAATATTCACCAAAATATGTATAGTGAATATGTAAGAGAATAATTTGCAAGTAGTAATTATCAGTTGCAAAGACGAGGTCAATCTATATACATGATTATATTCAGAAAAAGAATAAGATCAAATAAGGTTTTAATGAAGGTTCTAATAACAAGTGAGAACGCATAATTAGTTAAAAAATCTTTAATATATTGCCAAGAAGGCTGCAGAAATGACTTAAATTCTTTCACTTAACAGAGGAATTTTTATGCAAACTTAGACCCTAGTCTTATAGCATAGAACTGTCAAAATTTATTATTCAATAAGAAAACTTATTGAAAATTATAATGTTCTTATATATGCATCAATTTTTCAGTGTCCACACATGTTTATAGGTTCAAATGCCATATTTCAAAATCAAAGTTATTTATGAAATAAAACCTTATAAAATCTGATAATTCATTTGTGTGTGCAAATTTTTCAATCTAAATCTCTATTAAATTATTTTTGCCTTTTAAATTACAGCCCATTATTTATTTAAATTTAATTTATTAATGTGTTTGCATAATATATCAAAGTTCTTTAAAATATTAGTACAAACAAAATTCAAAATTCTTTGAAATATTTTTTGTATATTGAAAATAACGAGTATTTCCATAGAAAAATTAAAGAAGCATACGAAATTGTTAATAACTAGTATTATATCATTAATTGTTCATTTAATGGTTGATTTTATTGCTTTTAACTTATTTCAAGTCTAAATTTTCTACGCGGGAACACTCGGTCTAATTTTTATTATAAAAGACGAAAAATTTCAGAGAGGAATAAGGTAAAATCTTGATTGTGTAAAACACATCTTCGAATCTAAATGTATTATAAGAAGTACAAAAAATGTATACAAGATCTTAGCCCCCCAAACCAGTCATTTAAACTATTCCAACTGTTCAGGAAAACGATAAACATTGCAAATATATAAATCTGCCCTTTTTTATATATAAATAAATAAAGGAAATGTGGGCAGTTCACGCACTTAGGATACGTTCTTTTCGATTCAGTTCAAATGACGGATCTGGAACTGACAACCCAATGCGCATGCGTGGTTAATGTTGGTGCGAATAGCCTGAAGAGGCTAATCGCACCGGTGGTGCGAATAGCATCGGCCCATAGATGATAGAGGCGAACGACGGTTGCGGAGATGCGTTCGGGCAGATAGACGGGCTACCGTTGAGCAACTGACCACCAAAATGAACCAAGGGGCTACCAAAAGTGTCTCCCAAAGTACTATTCAGCGAACATTGCTGCGTCTGGGCCTCCGAAGCAGACGCCTGGTTCGTGCACCTATGCTGACTGCTGTTCATCGACGGCGAAGGCTAGAATTTGCACGCCAGTACAGCAGCTGGACGTCCACTGAGTGGCGACAGGTTGCGTTTTCGGATGAATCGCGTTTTATGCTCCATCGGACAGATGGACGTTGGCGTATAAGGCGTGAAACCTCTGAAAGGAACCACCCTGCAACCATTGCCGGAACGGTCCAAGCTGGAGGCGGGAGCATTATGGTCTGGGGAATGTTTTCCTGGCATTCTCTAGGTTCACTGATCATTGTGGAAGGCACAATGGATCAATACAAGTACGCATCTGTCCTTGCGGACCATGTTCACCCCTACATGCGCATTGTTTTTCCTCAGGATGATGGCATCTTCCAGCAGGACAATGCGAGGTGCCATACAGCTGCCAGTGTACGTGCGTGGTTCGAAGAGCACCAGGATGAGTTTACCGTCCTCCCCTGGCCAGCAAACTCACCTGACTTAAACCCAATCGAGCATCTGTGGGACCATCTCGATCGAGTTGTTCGCGCCATGGATCCTCAACCGCGTAATCTAGCGCAGCTGGCCACGGCATTAGAGTCGGTATGGCTCAACATCCCAGAGAACACCTTCAGGGACCTATGTGACTCTCTTCCTGCACGTCTCGCAGCAGTCCGCTCTGCGAAAGGTGGTTATTCTGGCTTTTGACAGATGGTCACATTAATGTGACTGGACTGTGTATATTCGTTTTCCGATTATATGAAGACTACAAATTTTTATAACATAACGGTGATCCGTCAAATATTCCATCTGCTATGTCAGTTAAAAATTCATTTTCTTTAATTCTTTTAGTTCAGTTGAGCAAAGAGCACTGTGTTACTCTGCAGGTACGTCATTTGCGTCGCTACTTGAGGATACACAGTTGATCCCAAATTTGCCTAGAAGCGCAGCTGATGTACTTTTCCGCTTTATTACAGGCCATGTACACTGGTGAAATAAATTAAGAGAACTTTCATATTTGATCTAAGATCTCCAGAACTACTGGACAGATTTTACTAAAATTTAGTGTGAACATAGGTTGATATAATACAAACAAAATAAACATTCAACAGTTGTAATAGACACACATGTTCGTGTGTAACACTCATGGGAGTCTGAAGGACTGAAACAAAGATTGCAGAAGACACAAAAGAAATGGGTTGATAGGGGGTATGCATCTCTTACAGCCATACAGGCCTCGCAGCGTGATGTCACACTGGAAATAAGGCAGTTTATCAGTGCCTGTGGCATTTTCTCTCACTCATTCAGAAACGCTGTTTTCAGCTCCTGGATGGTTCTCAAAGGGGATTGCGAGTTGCAATTGCCCTCCCTAGAGTGCACCAGACATGCTCTATAGGTTTGAGGTGTGGAGACCTAGCCAATCCATCCGGCGAATATCCTCACTCTCCAGAAATTCGTCGACCAGAGGAGCTCTATATGGCCTCGCGTTATTGTCCTGTAAGATGAACTCGGGGCCCACTGCACCTCGGAAAAGGCGAATATAGGGCTTCAATACCTCATCCCTATGCCTCACGCCAGTCTTAGAGCATCTGTCAAAGACGTGGAGAGGTCTGCGGTCATCCAACACGATGCCTGCCCAGACCATTACACTGCTACCGCCATAATTGTTGATTTCGTTTACATTGGGAGGGAGGTAGCGGGTCCCTGGCTCTCTCCATATGAAAGTAAGACCCAAATTGGTGTTTAGGCTAAAACGGGACTCGTCGGTGAACAGAACGGTCGCCCATTGCTCCGTATTCCAATCACTATGCTGCCTGCACCATGCTAATCGGACTCTCCTGTCCGTAGACGTGAGCGGAACGCAAACAGTCGGTCTTCTAGCAAACAACCCTCCCTCGATCAGTCTTTTCGAAACAGTCACCCTTTCGACATGGGTTCCTGTGGCCGAATACAGGTCCCGAGAGAGCTAAGAAGCTGTAGCCCCTCTGTTACGCCTCGTTAAAATGAACAAATAGCGATCTTCTCTGGCCGTCGTGTCTCTTGGACGACCTTGTCCAAGCTTTTTCTCGATGGATCCAGTGTCCTGGAGCTATTTCCATAGGTTACACACGAGACTTGGCGTTAAATTAAGCTCTCTGCATATCTGGACTTGCGATTAGCCTTCCTCTGGTCTCCCCACAATTCGCAACCTCATTCCATCATTTAAATATTGGTGGTTACTTATTTTTACTGTTCCGATGTAAATTTAACCGATTGCTGTGAGATAACATCAAGAAATTCGCCCTGGTGTGCTAGCGAACGCATTTCTTCTGTTGGTTTTTCTGCTGGTTCCGCCTACACACACGTGTACGCTTACGTGTTTGCCGTAAAAGATTCGCATTTTTATCTACAAGCAGCGGTTTTTCTTTCAGTTCAGTTCATTTCATGCAATTCGATAAAATATGCAAATTCTTTTAATTTATTTCCCCTAGTGTGTGTTTACCCGCATACTTGTATTGGTTGGCTTCGTGATTCTAGCTTATGTTCTCTGTGCGGACAACATCAAATTTTTGATGCTAGTCATCTTGACTCGTGCTCTGCGTTTTTTAATTGTAAAGTTCAGAAATATTGCAAGACTGGAGATCTAGATGCATCATAACCAATCTTCTGCGCAATTGTAATAAATAAACAAATAATATAAAAAAATAACCTGAATTCCTACTTAGGCCAGCAAAGAAAAATGTTATTTTAGTTACTTTTATTAACCTTCCAGTACGCGCGCTTTGCAATTTTACATGAGTACGTGCTAGTCGTATTTTTTACGACATCCGTTATTTTACCGTTTTCGTCACTAAAAACGACAGAAATGAGTGAATATTGATAATAAATTTTTAAGAAATAAAATATTATTCTTATTAATATTTCAAATTACAAATGATATGACATTCAAATAAAAGTAAATTATTTTTAAGCAAACTTATATATTTATTCGTACATTCCAAATTTTCATGAAGCATACTTGTATCAATGATTTTCAAAAATGATCCTATTTCATCCTCTATATCCTTTCACAATATTCATCTTTTTCGTCTTTGAGCAGTTTGCATACGTCTGTTTTCGCCACTTAGAAGATTTATCCTTACCAATATAGACCATATCATCATCATCATTCCTTTTTTCTGTACCGCTATTATCATCATGATGAGAAATATATTGTTCAGATCCACTGCTGTTATTATTTATCTCTATATTTCCGTCGCTCAAATCGCTATTGTTGTCATATCCAAAGGTCTGCTTGTCTTCCTTTACTTCATCAGATAACTCTTGAAGAAAGCGAGCAAAAGCAGCTGGTTGCACATATTTTTTTGCCGTGAGAACCGATATAAAAATTACAGAGCCAAATGTATACAAATTAACATAATACAAGGCAATTTATAACAGAAAATTACAAAATATTTGAGAAAAAAAAATATTTTCCGAATTTTTTCCCACGACCACACGCGTGCCCTAACATTTACGAAAAAGTTGCCACGTGGCACAAAAGTCCAATAGAAAGAAAAGTAAAATGACTTCCTGTTGGCACATTCCATGATGTCGTGAAGGGTAGGAAGGAGGAATAGAAGTGACCTTCAGACGTCTCAGCTTCGATATGCGAGAAATGTGCATTGAAAACCGAATTTGTCGTAAATTTTGCGCAAACGGGCGTGCTGGAATGTTAACATTATTAATATTTCTTCGTTTCTAATTTATGAAGCTGATGGTGGTCTATAATTTCTCAACTCTTGTAATGCTTCATTATCGCAAGGAATCTTTCCAGTGAGTTCCGAGCAGTCCAATTCTTTAATTAATATTCCATCTAATGATTTCACACGACTCAAGGCGACATATGCTTTAACCTGCTGCGAAGAGTTTTTGTAGGAAGTTTTTCTTGGCGCTTATGTTTTTCTTTCTCTAAATCTTCGCTTGCGTTGTAGTTTCTTTTAGTATTCTCCGTTTATGAAATGAGGCATATTTTAAACGGTTATATTTTAAACCTATATTATTATCACGTTAACATGGAAATATGCGGAGAATTTTCGCTACATAATGAGACATTACATCCGCTTCATCGGATAAAATTCCAGAAGCGGGGTAAGTTGGCGCCAAACTATTTTGACCTTCAAAATTTGACGAATTTTTTTTGGCGGCAATGAAAGCACTAGAATGTGATTTTTAAAAGTAAACAGAATAGCAACTCTTAAGTTTGAAACGCCGTTATTTTATGTAAACAGAATAGTAAAATAAGATGATAAAATACTAAATAAGTAAAACAAAGTCCATCAGCTTTGCAAGTAAAAACATAATCCTATCTATGTAATTCACGATAAAATAGTATAATGAATGATAAAATAATAAATCGTATAACACTTTCCTCGGACTCAAAATTATCAACCAAGTAAATTTATTTAAATTCACTAATAACGGATGCATCATAAACTCATTAAAATATTCAAGTTACTATCGTCGTAAAATTCAACACATTAAACAACTTTCGTTCAAAACTTCAAAGCTTTAAATATTCCACATCTTTCGATTGCCAAATGAAAGAAACTAAACTAAAAAAAATTAACTAAATAAAAGTAAATGAAAACATTCATAAATTATAAACTTTACGTCATCTGAAATCCAAACAACAACAGCACCTTCTGCAAATATTTATATAAATATAATAATAAACATATTTATAATAATAATATTAAACAGTAAAACTTTTAAAAACAAACACAGTATTTCAAAATTAAATTTTTAAAAAACTCTACACTAAATTCGCCCTCTTACAGTTACCGAAATAAAAGCTCTAGGTTTGCCACAAGAAGACATACAACCGGAAACCACAACCAAATTAAAATCGCGCCAAATAAAAAACTCTCGCCAAACTTGGCGCTCACCCCGATTCTAGAATTTGAACCGCTTCATCCAACTCTATAAAACTACAATTCTTTAATTCCATACACTTTAAAAATCTTTAGACCTCTGTCTTACCGTTGCCACTTACTTTTGTTAAATATTACAATCAAATTACAGCGTAGAGTAGCAACTATTTAAGCCAACGCAAAAGTGAAGTAGGCAGCACATTTGCGTTAATGCGAGTGATAGAGGATCTCTGCGTGGAAATAATTTTGTAGACTCGTTCTACCGAGTGAAGACTGACACCTAACTGGTACATTGAACTACAAGAAATGCTGCCGCTAACTCCATTATTTTAGCAGCACTTCATGTAATCTGCGGAATCGCCGATCGCGAAGCTACGCCATCAGCTAAATCTACATCCAATAATCTGAAGCCGTACGTCCAAATATTGAAATTATTCGCTGTAAACAATGCAGAGAATGAGGGCATAGATCCCTTTCAGAGTTAAACAATGAACAGCACGAAATCTGATTTGAATTGTTTTTAAAAAAATTAAGTGTAGTTGTTTGCTAAGTATGCACAAATAGAAGGAATCATTTCCCATTTAGAAGCAAGGAGTAGAAGTCATAAATGTCGCAAAGCATCGTCCTTTAAGGAATTGGTAGCTTCGAAGATTCTGTAATAAATGATAAGGATGACCTCTCAAAAATGGAGAAATTTCTGAGAACAACTTTCGAATCGTTTAACTTTCTGAACTGAGAAATTGCAATATTAATCGCGGTTTTGTTTTGTGCATGTGCATTAAAAAGCATGTTCTTCGATAAGCTCTCTGGATAAAGTAATGATATAATAAAGTTACAATTTTGAAGAGAAAAAACTCGTAGTCCAAATTGAGTTATTATAACTTCAGTTTAATCTTTTGTTGTGAAACTAAAAAAGAAAAGTACATTGTTTTCATCAACACTATTATCTGTATAAATGTCAATGACATAGACATTACTATTAACCGAAAGAAACTGTAATTTAGCATTATTTTGCCAAACTGGTAGAATTTTCATGCAAATGCGAAGCATCTGAAGAAGCTATTAGTTTGCATCCTTGCTTTCGTTTTTCTTCGACATTATTTTAAGTACAACATAATAAGTAGTAATACAAGAAATTTTGTGACAGTGATAATAGCTAATTATGAAAACAAATTTATTCCTGCCTAAATAAATTAAATTAAGCCGCCCGGACAGGGAAGTGGTTAGTGACTCGGGCTGCCGTATCGAAGGGCCCGGGTACGAATCCCGCAGAAGGCATAGGGTAATTAGTTCGTCGCTTCAAGCAGGCAATTATATACCTCCGTAATTAAATGCCTCCAGGCAATTAGGTGCTCTGGCTTCATAATAAAAAGACAACCGCTTCCAGCCTTAATAGTGGCCAACGCCTCTAAACAGCTAGAGCCCGACATTGGAAAAAAGTAACAAGAAATTCAATTAAATTTGCTAAATATTTTCCAAATAAAAAATTGTTAGAATAAATGTTGATTAAATTTAACACCCCGATGGGAAATCTGAAGGTCTCCCATTGTTCATTCCCCATTCCAAACCACATCACCAACCACTCGAAAGGACTTCCGGCTCGCCTTGTATTTTGAGTAGATTCTTGTACCACAAACACCCTATATACGCCTACAAACATTCGTGTCTACTTCGGGATTCGAATTCGGACCATTGGTAGCCACACGGGGACATATCTTTACACTTTTTTACCTGAACATCATTAACCAGTATACAGGCTGGATAGCTGCTGCCACACGGGGACATATCTTTACACTTTTTTACCTGAACATCATTAACCAGTATACAGGCTGGATGGCTGCTGCCACACGGGGACATATCTTTACACTTTTTACCTGAAAAATATGCGTGTTCTTTGATGAAATATTTTGTTATGCTTCTGAATTTTCATGACGGATCGCTGCAAAAGCAGCTCCAATTTTGATACATTCTTAATGATTTTTGCTTATTATTCTTTGTCATTATCGTTTAAATAGGAAAAAAAAAGAAATTAAAAAAAATGGAGATTAAAATATTTTTCTAGCTAATATCTGTTACTTAGGCATTCCTTTTTTAGGAAATTTCTAAGTTTATTAAAAAGAACCAATAATCTTTTATGATCTTGAATGATTTCCTTGAAGCTTTATACATTCGAAAAAATCTCTCAACTTGAGTGAATGATTTTGATCCTTGAATATTGGTTTTCAGTCATTTCTTCGATTTTAATTCTGCTCGTTGCCCTTTATACTCGCTATTTCGTTTTATTTCATTTCGCCAGCTTAAATGATGCATTTTCATTAATTTAGAAGTCAAACAACAAAAATATATCATTATACTTGCAAATTTTCACAGGACTAGTTTCGATGGTTTCCCTGAACCATCAGCTCAGCTGCCAAAGTGCAAATAAATGAGATAAGATAAGAATGGCTGGATAGGAGGTAAGCTACTGGCGCCATCTTTTGGTGAAACAAGAAAACTAAAACATAATTTCCTTAAAGACTGAAAGTAAAGATGGATTGAAATTAAGGTGGTTAACTAGAACAGAAAGATTTTTTCGATGTGAAATGCCTGTAGAAAATCTAATTCACCAGTGGAAGATATTTTTGTAAATAATTTTGGCTATAGAAAAATGGAAAGTGTGATTTACAGACCAACAATGCTGGGCAACAAAGGACTTCTGTGTTTCCTTTTTCCTAACATGTACCTTATGTTCTTTAACGCGAAATTTTAAGGCTCTTTAGTCTGACTAATGTAAATTAAACCACACTGGCAAGGAATCTGTAAATACTCCAGGAATTCATATCCGAAATGGGGTTCTTAAGTATGAAACTCGGAATTTTACGGATAGGAGAATAAACGAACCGAAAGTTAAATTTCTCTAAAATACGTGCAATTTTATAGCTAAGTGATGGAAAGAAGGAAATGATAACATAATTCTTATAATCTCCTAAAACATGAGTGTGCCTTTTGGTCTGTTAAGATGAGAAATTTTTTAACTGCTTGGCTAATAATGCTGTCAAGCCCCTGTCAATAGCTACTGACAACATTATTAACCATAATAATTAAATAATTTAGTTTTTGATGAAGAACTAGTTTGGAGGTGCAAACCTGAAGTGCACGGAAAACAAAGGAATAAAATGAAGCTAACTTTTGTTAAGTCCCCCCCCCGGATGACATGATTTAAAGTGTGATGGAAGGCAAACCGATGAAGGTTTAAGATAAGCAGCAGTACTGAAGTTGAATGTGTTATGTGTGACCAAAATGTCGAGGAACGGAATTGAATTGCATGCCTAAAGTTCAAAAAGGAATAGAATAGCAGGATCAATGGAATTAATTATTGAAATACTTTATATAAATCATCTTTGTTACCGTTAAATAGGCTAAAAGTATCGTCTACGTAGCGGAGTCATAATGGAAAGTTTAAAGTTTCAAATAATTTTGATTCATCATAATGCACGCAGCAGGATGAGAACTAAGCAGGATGAGACTAAGCGGGCTTTCCATGGCTAATCCCTCAGTTTGCTCGTAATATGTGTTTTGGAAAACTAAATATGTTTGTTTGAGATATAGTTGAGTAAAGGGAATCGGCTAATTACTTTCGATGCAAGAGAAATGAAATTCACATAGTCTGGTTTCTAGACATTTAAATGCACCCTCCAGTGGAACATTGGCGATTAATAATTTTACATCAGAACAAACCATGAATAAATTTCTAGGATAAATGCTTTTAACTTTTTTTTATAAACTCTATTGAATTTTTTATGGTGTAAATGTTTAACCTATATAATAGAGTTGAAAATCTAGAACTAAACACTTAGCTAACGGGTACGAGGTAGTGCCTAAATTTGGTACAATACGGCGGAAAGGAATACCCACTTTTTTATAAATTTTGGGAACAGCTTATAATCTGAAACAATTCGCAACAGATGAGATAAGGGACTGTTTATAGTTGGTCGGAAGGATTTGTGAAGATTTGATCGCAATTTTTATTTTCGAAGGTCTCTTTAGGGATCGGATTATATGATCCTTCGTTTAAGAGTTTAGTGACACCAACAATGTAAGTGTTCTTGTCTATGACGACTATCTGGCCATCTTTGTCGGCCTTTGAAATGATAATGTCCGAGTTGGAATTAATTTTGCACATTGTAGGTCTTTCTCTCGCGTTTTAGATTTAGTTTCAAAAGCTTCTTGTTGAATTTAACATTATGGGCGATAAGATGCCTAATCATTTCTTTCTATGTATCTGAAACGTTACTGAATTTGGAAACTTTTTCGATAGGAGCCAAAAGCCTTTAAAATCGAGGGTTTTGAGGTTTGTGAGAAGTTAAAATTTTATTTCAGACTTGTTGTTTGATTTCTAAATTAGTATTTGCTCGGCGTCTTATTTTAACCTAAATGAAGCATTTTTAATCTACAACATATAATGCTTTTGCTCCTTGAAGAAGAAGATAGTCTTGTATATTTCCTGCCAAAATGTATACGTTTATTCATATGAAAGAGATACAGGGTTTTTCCGGTAAGTAATAGGACTGAATTTTTTAAAAAACTGTTATTCATATTTTTGGTACATCGACGTAATAATTTTCTAAATATACCCCTTCTGCATCAACACAGCATTTCGTTCGATTCTGTCAATCAGTGGAGGGTCCCTGGAATGCTCTTCAGCACCCTCGTTATGGCCACTTGAATGACATGGACCGAGCTGTCCTTTCTTGACCCTTTTCAGGAGGGCTAAAAGGAAGAAGTTTAAGAAGCGACATCTGGGCTGTGCACCTGTACTTGAAAGACTCAGAAAACGAGTCGCCCGCACTCGTCCAGCAACCGCCGGATCATTGAGGTTCCACCACGATAATGGGCCGAGCCATACCGCCTTTACTGTCATGGATTTCCTGATCAAACATGGCATCACATAGCTTCCCTAGAATTCCCACAGCCGAGATGTCGGTCCTTCAGACATCTTCCTCTTCCCCTGACTGAAAAGAGTCATGAAACAGAGACTCTGTCAAGAACGAAGACTCGGTCCAGGCTGTTCAAGGCCGTAACGAGGGAGCTGAAGAACATTCCAGTTTCTGTGTTCCAGGGAGTGA
>KK113379.1:119437-138526 GCA_000611955.2 Stegodyphus mimosarum
AGGGGCGTATGAAAAATATCAAGACAATGTGTCAAAATAGCGAATAAGTGTCTTTTTAAAAAAATCAATCCTACAGTTTTGCGGACAAATGCTGTATGGTTCACAGTTCAAAGATTTATAATTATAAACGCGAATTAACTATTTATTTTTATAAATAGTAATGAATTATTCCGCAAAGGAAATTATCTGTATGTAAGGTATCCCTAGAATGGTCAAGTAGTTAAGACAGCTGAATACTGGAAATGTGACCTTATTTCGATCCCAAGCGTATGGACTTGGCTGCATGACGTTTTCATGTCTTCATGATTTTCTTCCTGGGTAACATGAGTATGAGCTTGTTTCCTATACATAGTCCTTCACAAATTCATCCCTTCCCTACGCAGACAGCACTTGCATGCTTAACCTTTTTCAAATAACCTTAACCTAACCTTAACAGGGAGTGTTAATAATACTTCTGGTATCCCAGAATAACGAAGCAGGATTAAGAATTTCATTGTCCTTAATAGCTTCTCAAAATTACAAATTTAAGCAAACTTAAAATCCTGCATTTGGAATGTAATTTAAAAACCTTAGAATAATTGAAATGGTGACATATATTACTAAAGGTTTTGTAAATAAATAGCAATAACTCATATTAGTCTGAAACATGGCGACGTATCTTATTATTGTAATGGCGACATATGTTACTAAGGGTTTTGTAAATAAATACTAATAACTCAGTCTGAAATCAAGTCAGTCAATATTAGTCAATATTTCTCAGTCAATATTAGCCTGAAAATCCAGTCAGTCAATATTAGTCTGAAAAATCAGAATTACCTAGAATTACTCCTTTTTCTTCACGATTCAAACGTAAAGAAAAACGAGTAATTAATAAGAAAAAGTAAATTAATAAGCCCAAGACTTGCGCTAAAGCTGCAAAGTAATAAAGCAGTAATTCACTATAAAATATAAAAAGAAAACTCTCCATATTACATCTCCAAGCAACGGAAATTAAAATGAAAAACGTCATTGAAAAGATATTTTTCAGAATTTAAAAAAAATTATAGAATTTTCAGTCCTTCTTGCTTTGAACACAGTTAAGGGAAAACTAAATCGCAAAAATGCCAAAATCAAAAGTAAATTTTCAAGTATTGAAACTGTTATGTAGTGATTTTTGGTTAGTTTAGAATTATGGATTAATGTGTAGTTAATTGCAGTTATTTGTTAATTAATTATTGAGTGAGTAAATTATATACATTAATTTATGCTTATTCTAAATTTTTCTTCACGAGTTGTATTGCTTATGTTATTGAATCAATTATTTTTATACGAGCTAAACAGAGTTCTCATTCTTACGTTACGCGTTCGACAGTATTAGCTTTCGGGAAAGGAGACAATGGGAAATCGGTTGCTTTCTGCGTAATATTTGAAATTTAAAAATACTTCCTTTTTATTCACATGGTTGAAATTTATACCTCTTAAAGAGAAAAAGTTTACCCTTCTTATGAACCTACTTTCATGACTGTACGTCGCCCCGTTGGAGAATTATGCCCATTTAATTGCTAAAATTGTTGAATTTCGTGTCTAGAAATTTATTCTGCTATAAGAGTCGTTTTTGAGCACTTTTTCGTGAAGGTCATGTACTGCATCCGGTTGCGTGGTAGGGGCGTGGTAGGTTTGTCGCATTCTTTCCCTCACCCCTCCTTATTGGCGAAGGGGGTGGCGAGGGTGGAATTTTTTTTGGTGTGAAGAAGGAAAAACTAAGTTTTCGCAGCACTGTTTTGTGTTTGGCGAGATTTGCATACTAATTCACCAAATTTGGTGATTTTCGAAAATTCTGGATCCTGGACGATTAAAATCGTCATGCAAGGCCATGCTCAGCCATTTTTGCCTTCGATTCGCAGCTATAGAAGCACGTTATTTTTTTCTTCCTCTGGAAGAGCCGGAGATGGGAAATAAGATAAAGATGTACATCTAAAGATCACTTGTATACTCCTCCGCACTTTACCATTCCCGTGTTGGAGTCGAGAATGTTGTTTTTTTTCATCGAATTAATACGTTGACACCATAGTGGATGCAACTGGGAAATAAGATAAAGATGTACATCTAAAGATCACTTGTATACTCCTCCGCACTTTACCATCCCCGTGTTGGAGTCGAGAATGTTGTTTTTTTTCATCGAATTAATACGTTGACACCATAGTGGATGCAACTTGAATCCCGCTATCCGGATCCTGCCTGATCGGTCACTTAGATCCGAGTACTACCATCAACTCGCCTGGATGAGACTAGACGGAAAAGGGAGGAACCTTTAGGAGCTCTTGTTTTGCTGCACGAATGCACTTTACCATCTTCATAGTGTCTGATCCAAGTGTCCAGATTTCTCGCCGGACTCCCTCGTTCAACATCTGCGAAGGATTGGTCGGCGGCAGAGGCTTGTTCAACACCTGTTATGAATGGGACATCCGGAAAAAAAAATCTATAAGATGAGTTAATGCTTAATTAAATTTTCAATTCTTCCCTTCAAGTGAGTTCAACCTTTTGATTGTTAATTTCACCTGAAATTTAGTACAGCTTGCGACCTAAATTCCGTGAACATGTTTCCTAAGTAATATGGTAATTTAAAATTTTTTTTAAGAGATTTGATTATTTGAAGTAAATTTTCCAGTGATGAATTATTAATGTAAGGAGTAATTATATGTGTATTTAATTTCCAATTAAATTCTATTTAACTTTTAGTCAAAGGTTTTTCTGCTGGATCTTAAATCCAGGCTGTGTATTTAAGCAACTGCTGCACTATTAATCTATTTAGGACTTTTAACTTTAACTTGGAATGTAATTAAAATTTATATATAATGAATTAAGACAGGATATTAAATTTGTTAACTTATCTAAATTTTACCTTTTTACTTTAAGTTGTTACTATTTTTGGTTGAGAATTAACTTTAACTTTTGCAAATTAAGGAACAATTTAAAATTTAAATTCTACTTTACCTTTAATTGAGTAATTGAATGTAGGAATAAATGTAATCATTTTTCTCCAACGGGTCTACTTGAATATGTAATATTTTCTAACTGCCTAAGGGATTGCTAAATTGATGTATGCAATTTTTACCTGAGTAAATTAAGAAATTTCTTGAACTAAGTAATCTCTATCAATATTGGTAAAGACACCATGCTCGGTGATTCATTAAATTCCTGTGTATTTTTATGCTGGCCAGCAGAGTTTGATAACTGCATATGAAAATTTAATATTAATTTTTACGGTGTAAATTTTTGATTAATTCATCTCGGTGCATATTTGAAATTAGCAATATATATATTATAATTCTAAATGCATTATTTTAAATAATTGTCACCTGAACACACCATAGATCTAGAAATTTAAGTTAAAAGATTGAGTGTCTTCCTTTAATGCTGCAATAAATATCCTTGGTTATATATATATTTGATTCAGAGTTTTTCTTATGATGACTTGTGTGAATGTTCTTAACACCAGTACTCCTGTTTGGTCTTAGGGGTTGTTCGGGTTAGTAATACACAACGCAAATTAGAATTTGGTTTTTGATATTATTGTAGGCTAATTATCGTAACAGTTAGTATTTAACATTTGGTACCACAACATTTAGTGACGTGAAAAGTGCCGCGACTTTAGTACGGAACAAAACACCAGTTAATGCTATTGATAGCAGATTAATCGACTTATCAAGGGGATAAACCAATCTACCATCAATTAACAGTAACTAAAATAAGAGAGAGTGTTTCATCTAACTTCCAAGTAAGCATCAAATTATTTGCTAGATTCAAATCACTAACTGATACTCAATCAAAATAAAGATATTAGTTACAATACCAAAAGAATCCTTAAACCTTATTATATCCTATTAAAGCAAATAATCTTTAAGATTAAATTTTTTTGACTAAGAACACAATTAATCTAAACGAGATGCTTATTTTTGAAGACATATCCCCTACACTCTCTTTTCATTTCAAAAACAAAAGTAATTCAAGAACAAATTTTAAAAAATCATAAGAAGAAAATAAGAAATAATCCATAAAATTAAAGTTAAAAACTGTAGTAAAAAACAAACTAGTAAGCAAAAATTAACCAACTTGCCTTCTAAATTTTAAAACCAAATGACTAGAATGCAAGTACGCATTAAGAGATGAAAGCAAAAAAAATTTTATAATTTATAGTAAATATATATATATATCCACTCTGTTGTTACTCGGCTCCGTCAGCTCAGATTTTATATTCTCATATGTAGGTAAATTGTGCATTTTTTGCTTTAAAAATGATTGAATTATGTTGTTCTTATCTTCTGGGTAAAGTTTTTATGTCTTTAGCACATCTGCATGCATTGTTTGTGGAATTATCAACAATTTAAAAGTTGTTTAAGGGCGGCTATTCCTAATTATTTTTACCACAGCAGCCATATTTGTTTGCATTTGAAACTTAGCAGAATAGTGGATTTGTTGCCAATCTAGAGAAAGTAAGCTTCGCAACAACAAAGATAACGCCTTCTTTTATTATTGCGAATTAAATCGTGCTTAATCCATTCTGGAATTTATTCGAGGAAATAAGTGTTTAAGATTTACTTCGTAATTTGTAATACAGATATTTTAAATTTTTATGTATTTCTGCGTTATCGCGAAGTGAGATCTGAATTAATTGAATGAGAAATACTGAATCGTCTGTGAAAAACACTTTTTTGTTTTGTTTCTTTTATATATCGTTTTAGATTTATTATAGTACTTGAATAGAACATGTGGCAACGATTAGATAATTTTTAGATGATATAATTTTTGTGCATTCTGATGTGCATGAATGAGATTCAACGCTGTTAAGTGAACCTAGCGCCAGCGTATCGGTATGGTAAGTAAAATTTTAAAGAGTGCATTTATTCTATTGTAGTTTATGCACTATTGACGAAGTAGATTTAATTCTACCCAATAAGTTTATAAGGTATATCTCCCACATTCTTAGCGTGCCTTCGTGGTGTAATGGTCAGCACACTGAGCCGGTATTTCAGAGGTCCGCGGTTCGATTCCCGGCGAAGGCGTTGCACATTTTTCATCTCTCCGGCTTCTAAATAACCTAATGTCTCTACACTGGCGCCCGAACTAAAAGGGTTGTGGATGATGACTCTCCACACCCAGGATTTGGCGACTAGGTCCCCTAAAACCCTAGTCGCTCTTTAAAAAGGGGAGTATATAAGGTATATCTCCCACATTCTTAGCGTGCCTTCGTGGTGTAATGGTCAGCACACTGAGCCGGTATTTCAGAGGTCCGTGGTTCGATTCCCGGCGAAGGAATTGCATATTTTTCATGTCTCCTGCTTCGAAATAAACTTAATGACTCTACAAGTTTAAATGAAATGCAAAATGTATAATTTAATATTCCGAACAAGGAAGTCATGTGGTGTACACATCAGATTTTTTATTGTTATTTACAAGAATTTAATGTATATATGTAATTTAATTCTTAAGAACTCTATCTTTGACATTCTACATCAGTGAATTAAGTTAGTATATCTATACAGAAATTAATACTCTCTTATTTGCTGGCCACTGAATTAAGAGCCTTTTCCTTTTCTGAAAAGGCGTTTTTATAATTCGAATGAGTGTAAAATGACAACTTTTTACTAACAAAAACGTTTTCCATTTCCGAAACTTTGGCACACTCTACCAGCACTCCCTTTTTCAGTCCTTCAGACGCTTCCGTCTAGCAAATTTCAACACCCCCACAAAGCTGGACCCCTGATTGCTCAGATCTTAGGCTTAGAAACAGAGTTGCAAATCACGTAGCCGTTTGTATGCCCTGACATACAAACAGGCAACCCCGTAGCATAACTACTTTCACTTTGAAATAGAGGCACCTACAGGTAGGAGTGTTTTTTCAATATAATTTGTTTTTGCAAAACCCCTCCATTTGCAGCAATTTTTTACTTAATTTCCTTAAAATGGTCGAACTTTTTCTCCATTCCTTTTACTCTAGCAAAAAGTATTTTTATTTTAAGTACGCATTCAAACCTGGCCCTTATTTAGCCTTTACATTTGACAATCAAATGTTTCGATAAAAAATTTGAGCTTTACATTGTAATTAGTACAGCGTTTTGTTATTTTTATTGTCTTATTATTTTACTATTTTTATAAATTTCTTTCGATTGTAATTAGTCCAATTTTTCTCTTGATTCTACATGTTTTATTTCGGCATTACATGTAAGTTTTTCCTTGTATAATTTGTGTTCGGACAACAAAAACGGGTAGGGAAAAGAGGCCAATTCCTCAAATAGACCTCAAATATGTCTAAGTTTATTAAAGAATTGTATATAAAAAAATTTTAGAATCAAAAAACCATTATGCTAATTGACAATAGAGATTTCAGTGGGTTCTTCGGAATGAAACTTGTATTTTGTTGTTCAATTAATTGACTTTGTTTAAGGCTTCAGAACACTTTTCCCTTGACAAGTTCTGTTTGGAGCTTTAAATAAAAAGATTAATTTTCACTGTTTTTGTTTTTCCAAATTTTTTACTTTTTATGTTCCAAATGTATATTATAAAATTTGCAAGTTCCTAAAAATCAAAATAGGCAGGGGATCATGGTTCTTACAATCCTTAAGTAATTCTCAAAAACGCTTAGAAAGTAATATGGAATAGAATAAAATATATAAATTTGTATGAAAAACCTCTTGCTTTAACAACACCAATTACGTTTAGTAGTCAGCTCAAATTAAAAAAATAATCTTTGGCAAATTATGTTTCATGAATTCCTTGCGGTTATCGTTTGATTGAAATGTAATTCTGGTTTCAAACAGCTACAAATGGGAGGAACATAATTACATAGTATTTATTATCTAGTCAACATCAATAATTTTTCCCATTTCATTGCATATTCAGACAGTTTTTTATCCCTTATTTGAAGAATTCTTCAGTTTTCGACCTTCTATTAATTAATCTTAGGACAACAAGAAAATACTGCATTTTCTCAAAGAGGCAATAATTAAGGAGAACAATCAACTCAGGAAACACATCCTCATTGTTTTTGTACCCATTTAATTGGTAGTCCATTTAGTTTGATGGTGATTTTATACATAGATAAATTGTTATTTGAATAGTACATTAAAAAATGGTTGGCACAGAAACATTTGTCCTCGTACAGCTACATACTTCAATCATAAAAGATTTGAAGTACATATATTTTCTCATATTTCAGAAGCTTAACCAAATATTATGCAATTCAAAGTTAAATTTTTAATTTGGATTATAGAACATTTTGATATTATTCTGCAAAGCATTTTTGCAGAAATTATGAAATCATTGGCATGAAATCTATTCAAATATGAAAATAAACTAACAAATATAATAAGAATTTAAGAATCAGAAAGCAAAATTCGAATTTTTTTAGTGTATTTGACGTTTGGAGAAAAAAGACTAATAATAGTAAAATCTCATAAAATCTCTTAAAATTCGTTAAGTGATAATGTTATAGATTCTCGTATGCTTAGGTAACATAAATTCACGAGCTGTAAAAAGATTGTAGAAAAATTACCCTCGTGTCTGTAAGTGAAGGTAGAGACTGGTGATATGTGGAGGCGACTACATCAGCATTTTCAGTTCATTATTTTTAAGCTTTGTGGGGTTTTATTATTTAATTCTAAAGTTCTAACTTAGAACCCCACGAACACTAACAAGCGAATGATCGCTTACGTGTGTGAACAAAACACGTAAGACTTAAAGAAGATTTGCAACCCTTTATTTTTCAGTATATTTACAATCAGTTCCTACTTGTAACTTTACACAAAGCCCCACTCGGGCTTGAGCTTAAATTAATAATAATTTAAACTAAGCTAGCTTAACTAAGCTATTTGAAAGGATATCCGAAGCTATAGAAATCTAACTAGTTGGCCCCTAAGTATTAATTAAATAGGTGAAGCCAAGGAAGGGTCTAAGGTATGGCCGAGCGTAGTAACTAAGAGAGAAATTAGCCAAAGGCAAACGCGTGCTAGTCAGGGAATCAGACTCTCTCTCTCGAAGTCGGTAAGTATCGACTTAAGTAATACTCTTTCTCATTTACATTAACTGCGTTTTTGAAATTACATTCTGGCAGGAAATTGTAAGCTGAAATTAGAATAAGATAGGAAAGATACAGAACTTAAAATAACTGTTAATAAACTTAGGATAAACCTTACACCTTTCTTAGTCGTTCACTTTTAGGTTCATCCCCAAAATCAAAATTTTCACTTTGGAAAGTCTTAAACCGGCTTATTCACTGATAGAATCAGAACATGCTGAAAGAATTTTCCACTTGGCTTCTGCAACATTTCCACGCAGGTACAGCTCATGAACATATTGACTCCTTTCGTGGCATAGGTTTACAGATTCTCGTATGCTTAGGTAACATAAATTCACGAGCTCTAGAAAGATTTTAGAAGAATTACCCTCGTGTCTGTACGTGCAGATAGAGAAAGTCAGAAGAAGGTTATAAATAACCCTTTTATTTGATCAAAAAGAATTTAACAGTTAAGTCCACTTGGCTTTAAATAGGCAACATTTCTGGCTTAACTTAAGCAAGTAATGTTAAATTTAAAATAAAATGTAGTTTAGACTAGCCTAATGGCTCACAGTATAAACTACTTCCACGATCCAGGGGAAGGCTCTGGATCTTGGAAGCTGGCGAGACAAGACTAATGGCTATAAGCACTCAACACCACACAATCAAATCGCCATTTAGTCACGGTAACAAAGTGGCCTCAAGTAAGCAGAACACTCTCTAAAAACAACTTGAGAAACCTTCGCTTAAAAAGCAGTTCTTTCTTCCTTACCTGAATAAACGCGCTCTATCTAATTTACATTGTGTCGTGAAAAGCGTGGGTGAAAAAGAGAGCAACACAGGAACACAGGAAAGTTGCTTTAACTCAAAATTTACTACTAGTCAAAATAAATAAATGAATCCTTCCAACCTTGTAAGGTTTATCCTAAGTTTGTTAACAGTTATTTTAAGTTTTGTATCTTTCCTATCTTATTCTAATTTCAGCTTACAATTTCCTGTCAGAATGTAAATTCAGAAACGCAGTTAATGCAAATGAGAAAGAGTACTATTTAAGTCGATAGTTCACGAACTTCCAGAAAGAAAGAGTCTGATTCCCTGACTAGCGTGCGTTTGCCTTTGGCTAATTTCTCTCCTTATTACTACGCTCGGCCATACTTTAGGCCCTTGCTTGGCTTCTCCGATTTAATTAATACTTAGAGGCCAACTAGTTAGATCTCTGATAGCTTCGGCTATAGCTTAGTTAAGCTAGTTTTAGATTAAATTATTATTATTTTAAGTTCAAGCCCGAGTGGAGACTTTGTGTAAAGTTCCAAGTTGGAACTGATTGTAAACATACAGAAAAATAAAGGGTTGTAAACCCTCTTATGTCTTACGTGTTCTGTTCGAATACTTAAGCGATTATTCGCTTGTCAGTGTTCGTGGGGTTCAAAGTTAGAACTTTAGGATTGAATAAGTAAACCCCACATTCTTTATGAGTTTAGTTCCTTAATTTTTCATTAAATCTTGTAGTTTTTTGCAGAATGATTGTTAATGAATGGTAAATTGAATCCATTAGTAAATATGTGTTTAAGCTGCTTTGAAATATATATTTAAAGGCATAAATTGTATTTTGTTTTCTTTTAGGTAGTTCTGGCTTTGTACATACTGGGCATGAGTATCGTCGTTATCAAGTATATCCGCACAGAACGGTACGAGGCAAGACTTACCCGGCTATTCCATGATCTAGTACGGAGAGACAGATTCTTTCGGTTGTCGAGGAGACGATCTTCCTTACCTAAATGTGGTCTAACGATAGCTGCTAATATTGTGGAAGACGACCTACCTTTATCCCCGATTGTGCAGATACCAGAAGTTACTGGACCAGTCGACATAGAAAGTAATCTTTGACAAGGGGAAGCCATCTTGGAAGCAAAAGTTGATTCTGAGAATTACCAGTGACCTTCAAGCAATTATAATCGATATCCTTCGAACAAATAACTTTTGACAGAACATGCTTTATTTTCAACGTACCGCTCGTGCGAATGAATTTAAAATAACTATATTTATACATGAGATTTGTGTACCTAAATAACTACCTTTTAAATATAGTATTCTAGACTTTGTTGCTTCAATTGATACAAAACTAAATCTACTGAACAGTGCTGATTTATCAAAATATCCTCAAATGGTGATATCAAGAAAAGGCTTAGGGATTCTGTTTCCTGAAAACTGTTTCACATTTTCTAGAAAATAATACGAAAAGAAACATAACATATTCATTTGCTTTTACCAGATAAAATGATTACGTAGCAGCTGGTTTCATAGCTTTACTTACCCGTCCACTCTTATAACGAAGCTTCCACTGTTTCCCATTTTTTTGTATAAAACTTAACGTAGAAATTAGGATAAAGAAAGATACCAGCTAGTGTAGTGACAACATAGTGCAACAGATCTAAAAATCTTGTTCTTTTATTCTCTCCCAGTCAAGATACATTATTAACAAGACGAGAAAATTAAGAGTAAACGGAAGTTGTGGTATTTGAAAATAAAGTTCTATAACACTGCTATAGTTCGACCACCTCATCCGCGACTATGCAAACACGCATACTCCATTCGGACCGAATTATTTTAAAAATAGGGTGAAAGGATGGGGACTTTCTTTCCCTCCAGCATATTTCTTTCCTGAGAAGAGAAGATTTTCACGTGACCTTTCATGTCGCAGGAAGTAATAACGTCCCTTTTGGACGAGTCTACGTGTTCTGCCAGAATGCCAGCCAGGGTTGCGATTAAGATGGTCGAACTATACTTGAAATTGTTTGAGGGAAACAGCACAATTGTCGAAAAAAAGGAGGGAAGATGTGAAGAATGAAATGCAAAGCTAACTGAAGGAGAAAATAATTTAACTAGTTGTTAAATGTTCTTAAAATGAAAAGTAGTGAGATTAGAAATAAGTCATCAATTTATTTTTTAAATTTTTTATCTTTTGTTGCAATTATGCTTCTTTCTAACTCAAATCTGTTCCATCAATCTCTTCTTTAAACTTTCATTTTAACCAGTTTAATGTTTTGTTTAAACTACTGATTTAAATGTATGTGTTTCAAATTTATTTTTTCATGTAACAAATTGATGGAATTTCACTTTATTGCGCATAACTATGATATATATATTTTACTTAGCATAATTCCATAACAGGAATCTTCGTTTTGCTTATTATTTTCTTTATACGCATTTCGTATGTGATTTATCTTTAGATTACTCATTGTTAAAGAAGGACAGGAACATATAAGGAAAATTTTATACAGAAATCGTAACTTGATTTTTTTTCAAAACCTCATGTGCATAAACACTTTGGTTACTTAAAACCCTTTTTGTTGTAGCAACAATGCAGTTTTATGGTTTTGGCGCGGTGCTGATAAATTTATAAATACATGCATACATTATAAATACGGGCGGTAGAATGTTTCCAAGGCAGGTAGAGTCAATTATCGCATAAAATTATCAAAGAAAATGCTATCATAAATTATTTACGATTTATAGAGATTTATCGAAATCCTTACGTATTAAAAAACTTCGAAATAAGTAATGAATTTATGGTCTCACCTATGAAAAAGTCTTCCAATTGTTAACAAAATTTTTCGTTAAAGCTTGAGCAGAATATTTTAGAGTCCAAACTATTAGAATATATTAAAGCACATAACGGCTATCTGCCTTAGGAAAGGATGATTTCCCAGAGAATTCTATAAGGCAAGTACGAAAACCAACCATGCAGCCAGATCGTTTGCCTGGGTTAGAAGACGAATCAAAATACCAACGTTTAGCGGTCTTAACCACTTGCTACTTATGGGTTAAAATGGTTGAGCAATATGTTTAGATGCGAACATATTTATTGATGAAAGGTATTCTGAAATGACACCTGTTACGCAAAACGATATGATATGAAATAAAGAATGAGAGCTAAAAGTAGGGTTAGGATCGGAAAGCTAAAAGCAAACTATACTATTTTCATTTTAAAACAAAGATAAATATATTCATTCAAACAATAGTTTATTAATGTTACGCAATCGTTTCTCTGTAATCTTTACTAATCCCATTTAAACAAATTAATTATTTTTCTTTTGGGCGAAATATCCTCATCCTCTAAGATTCCTTGAGCAGCATTTTGACTTCTCTATACAGTGGCTCCCAACAGTGTTCCTACATCATAATTTTCATTGAAATAGGGCTCTATCCATTAATTAAAAGTAACTTTTCTGAATGAAATTTTAATAGTAAGATCTATACTCTATGCATAACAAAATTACATGAAGTATTTTAAAAATAGAACGGAATTTTATTTTTAAGAAATTAATAATCAAAAAAGGACAACCATTTTATCACGCAAAAGTCTTCGTACACATAGATTTTAAACGTCTGGGAATAGGTTTTACTACTTTTTTAATAATTTCTGTATCCATGTTCATCCATTCTTCCATCATGACTGTTTTGAGTTCGCTTTTCATTTTGATGTCGTGTTTTCGTACTCCAACCTACACTTCGTTCCAAATATGTTCTATGGGGTTTAAATCTGGTGACTGAGGTGGTGTTTTCAAAACCTGTGGACATCACAGGCGAGCGTTGAGACCCGTATGCTTAGAATCGTTATCATGATTAAAAATAAAGTTGTTTTCAATACCCAATTTTGGTCTGATAATTTTAAGTTGTCTCTTAAAATATTTAAGTAAAGAGAATGATTCATTATGCCATCCATAAATACGAAATTACCTAGTCCTGATGTGGCCATGAACCCTCCCCCACACACACACACATAAGAACGCCTCCACTGCCATGCTTAACTGTTCCAACTAAGTTCTTAGAATGAAGAAGTTCCTCATATTTTCTCCTCCGTACATTTATTCGACCATCGGAAACAAAAATGTTAAATTTGCTTTCGTCAGCAAATAGGACATTATTCCAATACGTTTCGGGTGTATTTATCATTAATTTTGCGAATGAAAGCCTAAGCTTTCATGATAACAACAAATTCATGATGCAAACATGATATTTAATAAATAAAGATGACACACAAAACGTTAAAAAAACGCCCGTTTGGCCGTAATGTAAAATCTGAAAGCTTTCAGATTTTTTTTATTTGTTCTTACAATGGTGATTTATAAAATTTATTTTAGTAAGCTAGGAAATTGAGTTATCGGCATTTCTGTCATAAGTATTTCAATAACAGCAAATTCCTTGATTATTGATCGAACCTTTTGGAACGAAATAATGTTATAGAAATGTTTTATTACAAGGAGGATTTTCCCCATTTCTCGAACACTGTTAGAACTAAATTGAGTTTTGGAAAAGCCGTGGTATACGGAGCTACCTGCATTATATATAATTCATATCAAATTCGAGGGAGTTAAAAGCATTCATCTGGCAAGTGGTGCTATGTTATAGATAGGTGCTTATGAATATCCGTCGGATTACAAAGAAAGGAAAATATCTGAGAATTTCAAGAAACACCGCACAAAGTCTTTATTTTCTTTGTTAAGACATATCTAGGCATAGACAAAATGAATCTGCACTGCACGTGCTTTGCCATATAAATCTTATCCTGTCCAATTAGAAAAAGTTACGCAGTAGTGCGGTAAAGTCGCTGAACACAGCTAGTTCGGCCGGATTCAGATCTTGGAGATTGGGCTGGCTGAATGCTCGTGACTGTGCTGCGTAAATACAAGTCAGTTTGCTTCAAAAAATCCTTCACGAGGACATCTATCACCTTAAGCAAATAAAACCTTGTGTTTTATTATAATTAAATAAACAAGCCCAAAAATCTGTTTTGGAAGCAAAATGGAAGATTTGTGAAACTTGATGAAGAATGCTGTCGGCGTTCGACAGAAGTGATTTAAAAGTCTCAAAGATGGCAATACTTACATACTCTGAGTAAGCAAACTAAACAAATTTAAAAGTATTTTCGATCAATTAACTACAAGAATTTCCCCATGAAGACCCAGCTCAAAATAATTGATTGAGGAAATCGAAAAAGCTAAAAGCTGACTATATTGCATTAGTTAAAAATCTGATTTGAAATTCCGAAGAACAAGCAGCTTAAATATCATGTTATAATTTCAAATGCGTCAGCTGTTGAGAATCAAAAAACTGTAACCCTAGAAACTATTTAGTAATTTAAAACCTGGTTTCAAAATTTATAAAAATAGGGCATCGGTTTTTTCTTTTCGAATTTGAGTTTAACATCTTTCTGTATAAAGTACTATCACCCAGAAGATTTTAGCCTCGACAGCAAATTCGTAAGCTGAAAACAATACAGATATTAAAGTGATTTTCTTCGAAGTCACAATATATGTTATAAGTAAGTCTCATTTGTCACTTAAATTTTCACTGATACTTAAATATTTAACAATGCGCTTCACTTACCTGAAAACTGATAGATATTTGAATCCTGCAGACCCCGATTCTTGGAAACTTTCGAAGTTTGGAAACTCAACTTCTAAAGCTCTTTTCGTCATTCGAATCTTTCAAATCCTAAGGTAAACAAAAGTTAATCTTTTCAACTCAAAACCTTGCAAATATTAGCTTTATTAATGACAAGCATCCTTTAAAAACAAAGCAAAACTTGAGAAAATTCTTTAAGACATTCAAATAACACAACCACCAAATGTAATCTTAAAGGACTATTAAACATATCAAGTATAAGTTTATAAAACAAGAAGTAAACTGGATTCGGAACGTATTCGAATAATGCTAGTTTTCCGTAAATGTTTGAATGCATTGAAGTTTAATGAGGTTTTAGGTTCATCCTCATAGATTCTGTGCTTTTAAATAAATTTTTATAAAATATAAAACTGGAAAAAAATCTGAAAGCTTTCAGATTTTACATTACGCCCAAAGGAGCGTTTTTTAACGTTTTTTGTGTTACTTTTATTTATTAAATATCATATTCTTCGCACTAAAACCATAAAATTCAGTTCAACAGCAATATCGCAAAATAATTTTAGAATGAGCATATCTTTAGCATTTTCGATACACAGTCTCACGAGCCGGAGATAAAAATGTTTTTGTTTTCCTCCGCACAGTGTTGCCACTGCTCGTTTTGAAATTGTTGAGTATCTCAATCAAAAATTGTTAAAATTTTATAAAGTATGAAATCGATAATAAGAAAAATTCCAAATTTGGGTTCCTCCTATATTCCCATATTCGGAAGAGGATTACGTTATTCAAAATTTGATGACTCCAGGTACCGTTGTTTTATCACAATGTGAGAAACATACATACATTTATGCAGATACTTCATTATTTAATTTCTTTAAATATAATACAGTTATTGTAATACAGGTATATAAGTAGTATTTGGTGGCAACAGCTTGAGAAGTGAATCAACGTAGAATCGACACAAAATGTCAAAACGAAATTAATAGCGCTACTGAACTAATGCTCCTTTGGACTAATAAATACTTTTTTTATTATTTTTTTAAATTTTGAACGGAAATAAGCGTTCCATGTTTAGAATTCGTTTCAACTCTTGAAAAAACCATCCCTTTTAAACCAGTTCTGATTTAAAAACATTCTGCAAAACACACACATATAAATAAATGTCAAAATAACTTTTGTTAAATTATGTTGAGAAAACGAAATTCGAGACTGAAGCTTTCTAATTACGTACATCATTAACTGAATTTTTTGTTGCATCTTTCAGTAAACCTTTACAAATTGTGCTTCTAAATTTATATTTCCTTAAACGTATATTAACTGAAATACAGTTTTCGTTTTCTTTTACATTGTATTTTTGTAAGGCAATTTCAAATTCAAGGGAATAAAAAGATTCTTGAAAGTTCTACCATTCAGATTAGAAAAAGTTTAGAATTCTCTCTGGCTTGGAAATTTAAAGATAATACCGCTACTCTTACGTATACAATAATATAAAAAAAGTAAATTGAACATTCATCTGTACGAAAACAAACAACTTACATGTCCCACAAAACAGCTGTATGTGTACGAAATGACAAATGCGTAACGTTTTTTCTCAGCAAGTTCGTGTTTTGGGGAATAAGAGAATAATGAAATGGGAATAAAGCTTCCCAAGTGTAATGTGAATTTTCTGTGCAGAAAAGAGGTCGTTTTGTAAGCGAATGAGTAAATGATAATTTATTAATTATCATTATCGTAATGCAAAATGCTAAATGCATTAATGAATTTTATAACAGAGTACACGAATGTTTCGTGCACTGTTTTAAAGTAACTGCATTTGCACAAACGTCCCCCCCATTGTTATGTAAATACAAAAGAGTGCATAAGCAATAATACGCTTCAAGACAAATATAGAGCACTGAATTTGACTCTTATTTAATCGTCTGCTTATATGGTATTCCTGTTTTACGTTCAATTATTCACATCTTTGTACTAAATGCACTTTTGTATTTGATACATAAATATCATGTAGATAATTTAGAGGATGAAACTGAGGTCGAAAAAATACTTTTGATGTAATTCAGATTAATAATTTTCTTTTCTTGGGAATATTCATATTTAGTAATATTTTTAAATTCGAAAAAGCGATTCGAACATTTCCGGTAATGAAATTTAAGCGATCCTTTAAATATACATAAAAGGAATTTTTCAGAAAATCTTTCCAGTAACCCAAAGGATTTTAAATCTATAATTTTTTACAATCAATTATATCAAAATAAGTGATGTTTGATGATAGAGTATAAAGATTTTACTACTTTATCTTACACATAAAAAGATAAAAACTTTATAATCATATAATAATGAGATTAAAATGTTCAGTGAAGTAAAACAATAAGTAAAAGAATTAAAAAAGAAATTATTATAAAAATTAAGTTTGTAAATATTTAAATTAAAAAAAACCCTCTGAATTACTTAAGATAATTTAATTAACAAATGCAAAATAGTAAAACCTTGTATCAAATTATTTTGATGATAAAGGAAAGATAAAAGGCAATATTAATAGAAATGTGTAAAATCAGTTTTCGAATTGTGGAAGTTTCTTCAAGATTATTGTTATAAAACTTTAAACATGTTACACTTGTTTCAGTTTCCAAGAATTAGAAGGATTAATATCTTTTCTTTAGTTAAATGTAATATAAAAATTATTTCGAAAAGTTAAGAAAATAAGAAAAATTGAAAGACCTTATTGCAAAATGGGAGACGTTTTCATTATTACAAAAGAATATTAAGAACACCCAAGTACTTAGAAGTCTTGAAAGAAATAATATATAAAAACGGCTTTACAATACATATAACGGAAATCTTAAAATGTAGCAAAAATTTAAAGGCTTTTTCTAATTTGTTTCCAACTGGCAAAGTTTAATAATAGTAAAAATGAAGCAATAGCAGTCAATAGATAATGCTAATAAAGAAAGTATAATCTAAACTGGCACAAAATAATTTTCTTAAAGACTAAAATATAAGATCTAAATATAAAACGTTCACAGAATTTTCAACTACGGGACAAAAATCAGGTAACTATAGGTATCTGAATGTAGTCTATAAACTGAAAAAAATTTATCTTAAAGATTAAACGTTAATAAATCTGTAATTTATCTCAAAGTTTAAAAATAACACATTATAGACCTTCCTTTAAAGGAAAAAGTTTCATTTCTTTAATTAATTTATTTTATCAAACTCTTATGATAAAAGATGGAGAGTAAATTTTAAAACAGAATCCATATAAAAAATATACAGAATTGCTGACAAATTAAAACAGCATCTGAAAAAGAGAATATATTGTTGCGTGAGTACGGTTTCGTAATGGACTGAATGCACAAGTCGTTAAAATGTTAATAAAATTTATTCTTTTCACACTAAATAAAACAAAATACTGAAATATTTTCTCAGAGATATTTGTACAATATCACAATATTTCAAACTTTAAACAGAATTCAATTGAAAACAGATAAAGTTAATCCAATCTCACAGCGAATTCGCTACAATCAATGACATCAATAAGTAAACAAACAGCAGTTCGATTTAAACAGCTGCAGCTGAGATGAAGTGTTTTAATTCGGCTTTTATAACCTTTTTAATTATTCACTAGAATATTCCGGTAAAACCTCGATTTTTGTGGATGGCAACAGTAATTAGGAGATATTTATTTATTAAATATTAAATGCACGCGCTCTTTTATTTTCACTTTTCCGACGTAGCTTTCTCTTCAAAAATCGTCTGCGTTGCACGAAAAAATAAAGTAATTTTAATTACAATTTTAAATAAATACGAAATACGTTAACAATATGTATCTTCGATTTCTTTTTGACACTGACTTAATGGCAATTCAAGATATATTTCCTCAAAGTAAATTTAATTTCTCTGACAAAACGTTTTCTCACAAAATTTTAATTCCAGAAATTATTTGTAAAACTTCCTAGTATATTTCTATTTACTCATAATATATGAAGTTCCTTATTTTTAACTACTTTCTCTTTAGTTTGCGTATATTAAAATAACAGCAGAAACAATCTTATGTGTATGTCACATATAGTAAAGTTTCAGATGCTTATGTAATTTTTGTAAAGACTGTTTGCACAAATGTATGTGTTTTGGTAAATTGTAAATACATATTTTACTTATCAAAAATATTAAAATGATGATGTAAAACAGAACGAAGTCTACATGCGGACTTCATTATGTTTGTATAAGCAACATTTTCTGATAAACTATATTGTAATGCTGTAGTATTATTAGTCCGTTGGAGAGCGTAAAATCAGATGCGCTTTCCAAAACGTTGATACTTGCTTTTAAAATATTTCCATTGCTATTTAAGAACTATCGGTGGCATGAACTAGCAAATCGTCTGTGGTTTCTTGTATGCACCACTTAATGTCGTATATGAATAACATCATTTACTAAAAAAGCAAACATTTGCTTTTTGTAAATGTCAAAACTCTTATTAGAAACTGTCTGTTGAGTGAAACGTATTCCGTTATAAGTGACTAACATCATAGTTTAATGGTGTTTGCTTAAACTTTACCGATATTTAAAGCACGTCAGTAATAAAATGTATGTTAAATGAACAACATTTTGTACTATTTTTGCTGAATTTGCTGGAACACTTAACGTTATTG
>KK113379.1:138551-232704 GCA_000611955.2 Stegodyphus mimosarum
CCCTATTTACTTAAAAACATCTGTTTGTAATGTTCTTGACACTTCATGTTTTCTACACATGTCATAAATTCGAAACATCTTCAGGTATTGTTAACAATTAATATGCAAAATATTGTAGTATTTGTAATCTTTGTTTAAGAATTATGTTAGTTGTTTAATGGATACTGTTCTGTTATCGGTACCAGAGTCGTCGCCTTATATTTTGTTAAAGTGGCCGAGGGATTGGTTTATACAAAGTTGTAAAATTCCAGTTGAGTTAGGTGTCCTTGGCTACTAAAACCTTAACCCCCTTAACTCTCAGGACCAAACCGCTCTACACGGCTCTTCATTTAGATGACCTCAACCGCCCGAGATTGCGAACTTGTTTTCTTCCCTCCCCCTAAGGTATGCAGTAGCAGGTGCAGTTTCCCCAAACGCATTGTATCAGTTTACTGCAGACAGCTTGTCCTAAGAGGTTTAATTGCGGTTTCTTATCTTTAGGTTGCACGTGACATTTTGCTTTTGATTCTCCGATTTCAGTTTAAGACCTTCAGAATAGGTTTATAAGGAATGGTATCAAAGGCTAATGGAATCTTTGTTAGAGCGTAGAAAGGATGCCATTCGAAATTTTCATATCTATTTCTGCTTTAATAAACGGGGAGTGGGGAAACATTTCTGTAAAATTGGAAAAGTATTTCGGGCGGTTCGGTATTTTAAGGATACAAGTTAGCGAAGGGTTTGGATTTCAAGGTGTTAACTCTTTGAGGGGCAGGAAAAGGCAATAAATTTTTTCAGCAAACCTCTTGTTTTATTTACTATATCGGGTATTATAATGAAATTATTTGCGACAGTTTCACATATTTTGTCCAAGATGCGTGAAAGAAATGACCACTTCTGGTGGTTAATGTCAGTGGTTAGTATTCTGGTGGTTAATGGTCGTGATGTTGTCTTTGATGGCTGATGCTTAGTTTCTTGAAGACCAATTGCTGCATCAACTTCTGGCTTATGTTTCTTGATTGCCATCTAGTGAACTACAAGGGAACTTCAGAAATGGTCAGTCTTGAAAACTACACACACGAGTGAGTAAGATGTTCAATACAAAAGGTGGTCATTCTAGGTAACCACCTCCCTTCAAAGAGTTAAGGTAGTATCTAGCGAGTGTTTGCTGGTCTTCTCACAACCAAAGAAGAACTGCTACCAAAGAAGAACTCTACTGAGAACTTCTGAGCTCTTCCACGGAAGTGACTGAATTTCCCATTAAGTACTGGTTCTATTTCATTTACATAAAACGCGATACTGAAATCTCATTCTGGCAGAGAGTTGTAGGTGGAAAACAGGAATTTAAAGGATAGGGTTTCAAAATTAAAAATGAACTGTTAGAAAATTAAAATAATCCCTACAAAGTCACCAATGTTTGCTTTAAAAAAAGTAAAAGAATGTCTTTCCAAAATTGGCAACGAGAATACAAATTCTAAAAATGCAACGGTCGCCGGTGTTTTTATTACTCTTGAATTTACCACGGATATGAAAATTTGGGATTTACCTAAAGATGAAACATCTTCCAAACAATTTCTTCTGTAACGAGGGATTGTTCACTGGGAAACACAGTGAAGGGAAAAAACACAAAAAAGAGAAATTGTACTTCATTTCGAAGGAAGCACCAAAATGGAGATGTGAAGTGCGGAAAAGGATTACATTCTCAAAACTGGATTTACAGGAACAAGAATAGGTTTCTTAACGAAAATTCATTTCATTTATGCATGGTGTTTTGAATTAATTTCCACAAAATTTCACCAGTATTATCTTGCTATTAATCATTGGCTGTTGTTGATTTAAAAAAAAGCATTTACATAAAGAATGTCTATGGCCATGCATTAATGTCTAGACCGTAAGTTGAAATAGGCAGCACTGGTAATATTGTCGAAATTGGATGAAAGTCTGTTTTCGCGTCGAAAACACAATGTTGCTCGTATCCTTCCACACCAGTCAGTGTGTGGGGAAACTTACCGAGAAACAAAAGATTGTTTTTTTAGTTGCTATTCCTAACTGTTATGCCAGAACTTTGCTTAAAGTTATTGAAGAAGATATTATTAATAGATTGTAATACAATACCATCATAAACGATCATTCATTTTGAAAAGGCTATATTTTCAAAAGTATTACATGTACACTGCGCAAATAAAAATAACAGTTCTATATCTCCTCTTCTACTGGGATGATTGACAAAATTCAACTTGCGTTTTTTATGTCTCGAAAGCGCGACTAAGAATATGCATTAGATTTATGTATAGCATTGTCCTAACACAGATATTTTGACACAAAATCGGACTTTTTCTGAAATAACATAGCAGTGTTTGTTCCATATTTCGATTCTAGACTCAAAGTATGTCCAGATACTAAATTTTGCAATTTTTCGTGAGAAATTTATGAAGAAATTGAAAAATTTATCTTAACAGATTTTTTTTCAGTTTGCGCTAAGAATAATTCATTTGGAGAGCTTCTTAATTTATGCCAACCCATTTTCCTTTCCTTTTTTTCATTGTCCAAGAACGGAAAAATTTTAAGAGTTCGTAAGCCCCATTTACGTTATTATCGTTTGTAATAAATACGCCAAATTTCAAAAGCGCCAAAATATAAAATCACGTATATCTTACGAAAATTTGAATAACAAACTCTAATTTTTGGCCAGTATGCTTAGAAATGCATCTACTTTAAGATGATGGCAAACCTTTTATAGGTTATAATTCAATTGTGTTTCGAAAAATTTATAAAAATTATTTAAAACTTTTAAAACTAAATCATAAAAAATGGGCGAATTTTATTTGGAATGAACCTAAATTTCGAAATATGAAAGGAAAAATCAAATAAGTTTACTAAAAAAAGATATTAATGAAAGTATACCAAATTCAATCAACACTGAGGAGCTAAAATTTGGAGAGCTAATTTTTAAAAAACTACTCGCTCGATTTTTACACTACTTGGCAGTTCGGCGTAATTTTGATCGTGGAATCGAAATATGGAAAGACATTGGCATGCCTTTCAGAAAAAGACCGATTTTGTGCCAAAATTCCTATATTAGAATAAAGCTATATATAAATAAGACATATCCTATATTGCGCTTTCGATACATGAAAAACGCAATTTGAATTCAATCCGGCGAGGAGAACGGGAGATATAGAACTGTCCTTTTTTTCACAGTGTACATACATGAAAGGTGTATGAAAAGAACTACAAACTCACCAAGTTTATGCACCTTCCAAAAAGGTTCAATATGTACTCCTTTGGTAACAGAACAGAAGTCCAGACGATGATCGAATTCAATGCATACATTTTATAGTGTAGTCCTGTCGATTGTGTGCGCTGTAGAACTGATGCCTTCTTTAAGCCCGACTAAGGATTGCGGTTGTCGGGGTGCATAAACAATGTCCTTGACATACGCCAACAGAAAGAAGTCGCGGGACATTAAGCCAGGGATCTGGGAGGCAAGGGGAACAAAGCTAGATCATTCTCACCAATACACCCAATCCAGCCATGCAGAAGTCCATCGTTTAGGTAATCACGAACTGGGATGTTCCAATGAGGGGGGTGACCGACCTTGTTGGAATATAAAATCCCTGAATCAACACTGCAATACCTAGGTAATATGTACCGGTCAGAGTTTGCTCGGCGAAGAAAAATGACCCACACATCTTTGTTTGCGAACTTCCCAGAACCCATTCACCTTTGGCGAATCTCTTTGTCAATTGTCACAACTACACGTAGATTTTTCGTGCCCCAGAATCGCACATTATGACGATTCGCGTTCCTTGATAAGTGGAATGTTTCTTCATCGCTGCATATCAACTTGGCAGCGAAATCTATGTCCTGCCAGACCCGATGGGAAAGATAATGGACTCGTGCTGCCACCTGAAACACACAATACAAACTTGGTCAGTTTTTGGTTTTTTTCATATATCTTTATTGCGTGTACATGTAATAATTTTGAAAATGTACAGCTTTTTCAAAACGAATGAATCATTTATGCTGGCCCTGTATATTCAGACTATTGGAAAGTATTTAACAGCGGAGATTTAAAAGAGGCCGGTTTTAAGCATCTCTGCCTTAACCATAAATATAATTTTATCGGTCCCAGTACTGGCTGTCATCCGTGAACTACTGAAAGGTTATGGAGCAGCTCGATATGGCGAAGTAAACTTCAACGTGGCACTGACCGCAACTTATTAGATTCTCATCTAATTATGTGGCGGAAGCAAGGTCTTAAATGTTTTCAGACATTTTAAATGATGTCCACAATTTAATGCCTCCACTAACCGATTTGTTTTTCCTGATTTCTTTGTCATGTTGTTTTATTATCATTAAAAATTTCTAAAATCGTAAATATCTGTTAAGTTATTTTTTTCCATATATTTTAATCCAACTTAACCGTATTGTAAATATTTTGGTGACATTTGAATCCAGTCCCCATAACAGAACAGTACCGTTTAATGAGATTAGTTTAGTTTTAGATATTGTGCATTTGCCTCGCAAAGTATTTTATGAAGATATTCATTTCAAGAATCAAATACCTTTTGGTGAGCTAAATTTTTTCAATTTCTTAATTTGCATTTTGGCATATTATATGAAAATAATATGTAGAAATTTTCTTTGAATATTCATGAAATACTTATAATTGAAATTCTGCTTATCCCATTTGTTACCAATGCTTATTGTAGTTGCTTTCTATTATCTGTATTTATGTAAGAATGTTTTCACGCATGTAGAAGCTACATTTATTTCATATGTTGTTTTATGCTTGTATTTTATGCCAGAATCTTCTGCACATCCAGTTGCTACCTTTGGTTTGTATGACCAAGAATTTGTACGCAGTGTAATTATAAATACGAAAGTACACTGCTAAAAAAATGGGACAGTTCTGTATCTCCCGTTCCCGATTGACCAAATTCAAATTGCGTTTTTCATGTCTCGAAAGCGCGATTTAGCATATGTATTAGATTTATATACAGCATTGTTCAAATATGAGTATTTTGACACACAATCGGAGTTTTTCTCAAACGACATGCCAATTTTTTTCCATATTTCAATTCTACGATTCAAATTAGGCCATTCCAAATTTTGTAAAAATCGCAAGAGTAGTTTTCAAAACATTAGCTCTCAAAATTTTAATTCCTCAATGTTAATTCAATTTGGAATGTATTTATTAATAGCTCTTTCTTTATGAAACTTATTTAATTCCTTCTTGCACAGTTCGAAATTTTTAGTTCCTTCCAAATAAAATTCGCCGATTTTTTATGATTTATTTTTAAAATTTGTATTTTTAAATAATTTTTATAAATCTTTCGAAAACAATTTGAATTATAACCTAGAAAAGTTTTACAATGTTCTTAAAGTAGATGTATTTCTAAGCAAACCTGCAAAAAACTAGAGCTTTTTATTCAAAATTTCCGAAGATATACGTGAATTTATATATTAGCGCATTTTGAAATTTGGCATATTTGTTGAAGGCGATAACAACGAAAATGTGGTTTATGCACTTTGTCAAAGTTATTTGAAAGTAGAATGATGGTGACTTTTTTTTCTCTCATCCACAATGTAAAAAGGCAGGAACGATGTGACTTTTTTTCCTTCTCTGCACAATGGAAGGGAAGGAAAATAGGTTGCCACATATTATAAAGTTCCCCAAGTGAATTATTCTTGGCTTAAACTGAAAACATTCGCCAAATTAAATTTTTGAATTTCTCCGTAAATTTCGTACCGAATTTTAAAAAATTTAATATTTAGGTATAATTTGAGTCGTAGAATCGAAATATGGAAAAGAAATTGGTACATTTTTTCAGAAAAAGTCCGATTTTGTGTCAAAATACCTATATTAGAACAAAGTTATATATAAATCTAATATATATCCTATGTCGCGCTATCGAGACATGGAAAACGCAATTTGAATTTAGTCAGTCCGCCCAGTAGAACGGGAGATATAGAACTGTCCTTCTTTTTTTCGCAGTGTATATTCTTTTAATATTAAAAACTGAAATCATGTATTTTACACATCTGCTGTTTCATGTAAAACATTTCGTGATAGTCAATAAAAGTTCATGAATCCAGTAAAGTTCATTGTTTACAGCATTGTAAGTTTTATTTTAAAATATTCTCCGATAAAAAAATCTTTCACATTTCGTATTTGTACATTAAGTGAAGCAGATTAAACTGACTTCTGAAGTTAAGGAATATATCCAGTTCGTAAGCTCAACCTATGTATGTGCATCCTTAACCTATGTTTATGTATTTTCTGTATGCATATATAGCGTTGAGTTATTAATTTAATAAGATACAGTTCCTTTTCTGCCCTTAAAGCCTGGTAAGTTACAACTGAACCTGATAACTTATTTGAAACGTGAAAAACGTTATTCATAATAAATTCTGATTAATGATCCGAAGATCCTTTAAAAAACTTCCGGAGACTCAATAGTCTCTGGAAGTTTGATTCTGCAATTTCATTAACAACTGCGTAGAGTTAAGTACATTATTAAGCACGTCTTACCAAATAATCACAAAAAGGCATTACAAAACTAAAGGAAAATAAATTTTACTGTTCTACTTATGATTTAGAGTATGCTGTATAACGCAATCCTAAATATATGTGATATTTGCAGTCGATGGGCGTTGAAAATTATGAAGCTTAGCAAATCAGAGTGTAGAGACATTAGGTTAATTACAAGCAGGAGAGGTGAAAAATTAACATTGCCTTCGCCGGGGATCGAACCGCGGACCTCTGAATTACCGGCTCAGTGTGCTGACCATTACACCACGAAGGCACGCTGAGAATCTGGGAGATATACCTTATATACTCCCCTTTTTAAAGGGCGACTAGGGTTTTAGGGGACCTAGTCGCCAAATCCTGGGTGTGGAGAGTCATCATCCACAACCCTTTTAGTTCGGGCGCCAGTGTAGAGACATTAGGTTAATTACAAGCAGGAGAGGTGAAAAATTAACATTGCCTTCGCCGGGGATCGAACCGCGGACCTCTGAATTACCGGCTCAGTGTGCTGACCATTACACCACGAAGGCACGCTGAGAATCTGGGAGATATACCTTATAAGAGTACGGATGATGTCTTTGTCGAAGTGGAAGTCACAGAAGAATTTCTCTTTATAAACTTCACATTTTTATTGGAATTAAAATGACAGCTCATTTTGTTTAGACGAAGATCACGTATCCAATAATTATTTAAATAGTTATACTATTAAATTTAGAACCTCGACGTCATAAATAATTTTAACAAAGGGAAGACGAAGAGACAGAGCAAAGCGTTTGTATAGCAGGTAATGGCAGAAAGCAATCTGAAGAAAATGGCACGTGGGACTATTTATAACAGCGGTTACGTAACAGGCCAGAGAGTTCTCGAAAGTACTGGTCTAAGGGGGGAAGATCTTGAAACTGCAGAAAATTAATTAGAGGTTGCCTGTTCGCATAGAGCAAAGCCATCGTATTATTTACGGTTCTGCTTAAGATTTAGAGTATGCTGTATAAGGCAATCATATATATACATATATTACATGTGCGTGTTCTGTCATATATCTTTAATTCATAGTTTCTCAAACTTTAAAATTAAAAATGCCAATTAAAATATATGCACCACAATGTATCATTAATGATACATTGCATTACTTTTGATAGGAGAATTTTTACACAAAAATGTAGATGGATACTTAAAAAGAATGTAAAATAGGGTACTTTGTGATACATATATCGATATATTATGGTGCATATATGTTCTTTAATTCTTACTTAAATGGTAAAAAAATATAATAAAACGTTTGAAAACTCCTACTCTAGAGACTTCAGAGAGCCGACATTTGCAATGTGTCATCTAAAAGCTGCAGGCCATTGTAACATTACCTGCTACAGATGAGGATCAGGCTAGGGTATTATACAGGGTGTATCAGTACAGCGGTGACAAAATTTCAGGAGAGATAGAGTACGCACAGACGATCGGAAGTCATACAACAATGAACGGTCGGAAATTCTTTCCTTGCACAGTAGTGACGACACAAAAGTCAAGAAAGAACACGGACGGGTTGAGAAAACATGTGTATTATTTGGAGTACAACAAAAACAAAGAAAAATCAATTTAAAGCGGCAACGACCATCGTCAAAGAAGACTTTCGAAATTACGACCCGGACTGTGATGCAGGAAGAGTGCGTCTGGCATCTTCCATGCGATCTTCCATTCGTGATGCAGATCTTCCCTGCCGTAGAGAACTGAGGCCTGCATCACGGCACGGGGTCGTAATTTCTAACAGCTTCTTCAATGACGATTGTTGTTTGCTTTTGTTCTTATTCGCAAGCTTCTGCTGTACTCAAATTATTAAAACATGTTTTATCTCACTGTTTGTGCCTTCCTTTCTTGTGTTTTGTGTGGTCACTATGTCAAGACTGAGTGTTCGGTGTATATTCTTGGCAAACATCTTCGTGAACTCCTTAAGTCCTGATCTGGAACAGGGAGCTGAATCAGCTATGTTCTGGTGGTAGATACTGTGATTAAGTGGTAGAAGAACTGAACTTGAAAGTTATTTAAAATCCTCTTTTATTAGATCACAATTATTTACAACCACTTCCCAACTCGGGAAGGATACAGAAGGTAAAGACCACACTTGGGTCTAAAATGAACAATCAAATTTAAACTAAAACTAAATAGAAATTAAATTAGTCGTTGATCTCAGAGCTATTACGCGAGGTTGGCCTCTAAACTCAATGGTGCGTAGCAAGATTTACTAATACTGACGCACTTGGATTTATTTCAATAAGTAATCACGCAAAGCGCTATGGCTTAGAATTTAACTGCTAGCTAGTGAAGCGAACGTCGAATAGAGTGACCGTGATCCGAGACTAAAAGCTCTCTCACACTGAGAGGTTTCTACCTCTTGCTTAAATAGTCGTTGGCTCCACTTCAAATTAGCATAAGCTGAAAACGCGCGCTTCTTCTAACGGGAAGCTGAAAATGAGAAGAGATAGAAAGATTTAAATTAAAATAAAACTTTGTTAGTTTAACTAAAACACAACTACAGCGTCAGGAAAGCGTTACAGACCATGCATTGCTATGTGATTTCTCATCGTCTAAGTGTACTCTATCTCTCCTGAAAGTTTGTCGTCTCTGTACTGATATACCCTGTATAAGATAACTAACGTGTAACTAAGTATCTTCAGTTCTTGAAGATAAAAGTATAAAACAAAGGTAAAAAATATTTTTGATGTTTTAAGTGTTTCTGAAATAATATTTCATGTAATTTGAATATTTTCTGGAAGGACAAGTAACGAAAAACGTAAGTTCAAAACTGATATCAAGTTGCAATGAAATATTGACAGAAAAACACTAAACACGATATAATATCAAGAACTACATATTCAAGAATTAATCGTGACATCACACATGATTCTTTACCATACAGTACAGACTATGTCATATAACCCAAAGGTTAGGTTAGGTTAGGTTATTCAATTATGGCAAAGCACACGAGGGCTATCTGCCTAAAGGGAGGGATGCCTTCGTGGGAGACTTTCTAAGGGAAACTGGCTCGTATACACGTTACACATGGGGAAAACCACCAAAACGCCCATGCAGCCAGCCCGTTCGCGGGATTCGAACCTCGGACCGAACTACCAGTGTTCAGCGTCTTTACCGCTCGGCCGCTGGTGGACTATTACCCAAAGGAGCTAAATGTTGAAGGCAACGCGTGGGCTTAATAAACACGTTTTAACATTATCCTTCAAGATGAAATAAAACTGAGAATTTTTCCCTTGAATAATCTGTTTTCATCAAAGCTTTTTTTCTAGTACGATTTCTATGAACAAAATGGTAAAATATAAATAAATAAAGAAATGAAACCGACTGCATCATTATTTTTATGTAAAACGTGGTTGCTTTCTAATTTCGAAATGTATAATACTCATGTATGCGTGGAAGTAATCACACGGCTGTATGAATTATGCATTACAGGAAATTGAACAGAACAGGGAAAAACCGCAAGAGATTTTAAATTTTCTTATGCTCGTCTGCTTTACGTATAGCAAATTAAAAAAACTTTTCAAATTATTCAAAACATTTTTTCCGATGCAGTTTTGAGGGAATATTCGTAAGCAAACTATTTTCTGTTTGTACCGATCTGTTAATTTATTTTCCTTATTTTTCGATAACTTTTTAACTTAAAAACAATCACGATAGGGCAGCTCTGAAATTTTCCTTCGAAAATTTTAGTTTCATGTCTTTGCTCATCTTTGAAAATTCTAGATTTTTTTGCTCAAAAGGAAGTTTGTTTCTTTCTTTTATTTGTTCTTTCTTATATTTTGAGTTTTCATTTCTTCCCATTTTTTAGACTTAAATTATTGGTTATTTTACTTTTTTATTTTAATTTTATTCTTTTTCTTTCTCCTCTAACATTTTAGCTATGTTATATTATTTAAATCTTACTTTTTCCGTACACATATCATTTTCCTAAAGATAAATTTTCTAAAGTTTTCGACAAAAGTATTTTTTTTCTATGAACTTTGTTAGAACTTCTGAAGCTCACTGAATTTCCTTTCTGGAAATATTGATGCAAGTGTCTAGTTTTAGAGATATTTCTACATATGTGAACAAGGAAGAAAAAACAGTAAACAAGAAAACTAATTCTTAAACGATTTCTACTCTCTACTGACAATAAATGCATAAGAATTGGTTGATATTGTTATCCTGATCTGTTGCATTTCAGATGAACTAAACTAATATATAGCTAAAGATAGTTACACAGCGTCTAATTTCTTCCACTCAAAAGTATTTCTTGCCTGCTATTGTCATTTTGCAAGTAAAATCTTACAAAAAGTTTGTCAAAACACAACGTTTTGGTAATTTTAGACATAATATTTTAAAATTTTGATAAATTTCTATTCTAAAACTTAATTAGTTGTGTTACAAATCAATGCTTATCGAATGACAGGCTCTGTTGTCGTTCCGGTTATTTCCAGTTTTTTTTTTTCTTTTTAATGCGAATTTGTGATTTTTATAAGGAAATTTGTGATTTTTTTTTTATACCCAAAAAAGATGAAAGTACCGATTTTCCAATTTTTTAATGCTAAAAATATACTAACTTACAGACTGTTGTTTTCTTTTCTGGACGGAGCTCATCTCAGCAAATATTTCTATTCTATATGCAGAGTTAGTCAATCTTGTTATGCCTCTTCAGAATCGGAAATTAGTTGTAATAGACAAGAACAAAACAAGAGGTGCATAATGAAAATGACCGAGCTCCTGACTATTGCATTATCAAAAATCGTGCTGGCAAATATTAAATTAATTAATTAATTAAAATACGCCTAAATAATTTAAAAAGGTCAATTTATATACAAGAATAAATGGCCAAAAGAAGAGACGAAATTAAGTAGATTGCTGGAGAATTTTAAATTAAATGTTTCTGCGTCTGCTTAGATTTCAAATTATACTTTTTGAAAAAATGACTTAAACAACAAATTAATGTTATGAATTCGAATTATATATATTTTTTTAATTATTACAATTAATTGATGTATTAAAAGTATTTGAATGTGTTTTATAAAACAAACACAGGTATAAAGAAAAATTCTATTTACATTTTATTGCTTTTGTTTCAATATTTTCAGTCATAAAGGTTTTGAATAAAATCTTGTAATTTAAGTGTATATTCACCAAATGAATACTAATAATAATTTAATATATATATTAAACGCAACGCGTGGGCATAACATATATATATATATATATATATATATGTTACGGTGAATCACCGAAATCTGGAGAATGTCGACTTTCACCGGTGAATGTCAACATTCACACAGTCGCTTGGTGTATGTCCGAAATATTTTCCAAATACTCTTATTTCTGACTTACACCAGTAATGTCGACATTCACCATGTACTAATGGTGACTGTTGAATATATGAGAATATTATATTTTCTTCTCCGTCATTCAGTCGCGAAAAAACACACAAGTACTTAAAACACACAATACATTCAAAATGAGAAAGCAAAATAATAGAAGTTAAAAAACTTACTTAATTATACAGTACGTAGTAAATGAGAAAATAAAATAATAGTAATAAAAAACTTACTAAATTATGTGATTCAAATGTGATTCATTGCAACAACTTAAACTATTATGAGACTTTGAATTGCACAAGAGGCCCTTGCTTTTACAACTGCATTTATGGGAAACAGCCAGTCGCCTCTCTTTTCGACCTACACCAGAGCATATCTGTGATTGTCGACATACAAGGGTGAGGGTTCGAATGTACAAGAATGCAATGTTATATTCGATCTTTCACCGACGTATTTGGTGAATGTTGACATTCTCCGGTGATAGTCGACATTCTCCAATTTCGGTCTTTCACAGTAACATATATATATATATAAGATATATATATATATATATAAGATAAAACAAAACACGATGGCTGCTCTAAAGACTGATTCGCGACCTCAAAATTAACGATTCAAAATTTTATGCTCTCCCCCTAAATTCATCTGTTGTCCCAAATTCGAGATCTTTCCGTGTTACGTAACGCTTAATGTAGATACCTCTTGTCCAAACAAAATAATTGTAAGCCAAAACGTTTTTAACTCGAACTTAAATTTTTAACTCCCTCCCTTCTTCCTTTGAATTACTGGGTCACTTTTCGCTTTCGCTTTGCTCCTGGCAACACGCTCCTCATCTGCGCTGGTGCTTACTTGCCTAAAACGACGTCTTAATTTAAAACTCGTGCACATGAAAATTTTTGTATTCAACTATGATTGAAAAATATCTTATCCACAGAAAGATCATCTGATGTGAATTCCCTGCAATAAAATTATGTTTCGAAACGGCCACGCCTGGAACTTTTTAGTTTATACATTCATCCTTCCAATTACGCAGTGAAGTGTCTTCGAATGAGCCAATTAAAGCACCGGAGTCCTTCATCTACGCATTAAAACATGACAAGTACATATATATTATATTAAAAAGTAGTTTAATTTAATTATCTCCTATAAAACAATAAGAAAATACTAACTTAACGAGATAATTTTAAAAGTGAAATGAGAGAGCTTTTAAAGTGAAATGAGAGAGAGAAAGTGAATTACTAGTGAAATGAGAGAGCATACAAAATTTGGCAAAGGTTTTACACCCTGTGGAAAGCAAAAAGCGTAATATGCATATAATTTAATGAAGAATTTTAAGTAAAATAACAATAATAATATTTTTTCAAAAGAAATTATTGCTGATTCCATAGAAGCAACCATTCCTGACTTTTCAAGAGGATGATGCCTCCACCTACAACAAAGCCTCATAACCAGTACTATATTCAAACTTATTTACAGCATTTACTTTCTTAGCAAAGTACATGAAAGTCAAATTACTTTTAACTGTAAAGAAGAAATTCCACACTGTAAAGTATTACTTAAATTCCAATAATACTCATATCTATGAGAGAAAACTCAGAGCAAAGTCTAAATATGCACATAAAATTAACGTTCAAGTAACGAAGTAAAAGCTTCTCTCCTTTTTCCAGTTTGGAAGAATTTCTTCAACCAATATCGTCATTATTTTAGTAAATTATTATTTACCAGTATCATCATTTATCTCAAAGCTGTTTGACATATTCATTCCAGCTTAAGCTAAAAATGCTTATTTCTCGTTGCCATTATTTTATTTGAAACTGATGTCTCACAGCTTTTTGAGAATATCTGACATTTAATTTTTCATACTTAGCAAATAAAATCCTGCATAATCATCACACATATCCGGAAATATTGGCATGAGTTACCAAATTGTGCTTAGCTTGTAGAGACATTAGGATTTTTGATGCTGAGAGAATTGAAAAATGAGCAATGCCCTCGCTGGGACACGACCCTTGGACCTCTCGAACACGCGCGGAGTGTGTTGGCCATGACACCACGAAGGCATGCTAAGAAGGCGGGAGAAATACCTTTTAAACTTAAGAATCTTAGCACATCCTATCTAACTTAATATACGCACTTCCAACTAGCATTGCTTTATGTAACACTGAACTTTTACAGCTTCTTCCAGTACATTTCACATTAAGTTTATCAGGACTATAATATTTAGCAAATAAAATTATGTATAAATCTCATACATAATGGGCAATATTGATATAAACTCCATATAATGATTCAATTATAATCGGCAAATTCAAAATATTTCAACATATTTTAGTAGTAGTAAAAAAAACACATTTTCACAGAAGCATTATTTAAATTAAACACTAGAGCCATACAGTACTGCTAACATATGAAATAATTAATTTCTCATGATCGTCATACAGAATAAATAAATGAGATACATTCCAAAATGTACTGCACGTTTTCTCTTAACCGGCTGTATTCTTAAGAAAACAAGGATGAAGAGCAGATACAGTGCTTGGAACCATTCGTTATCAGCGATCATCAATTCCCATGCGGTGATCAAAATACACATGCACATTAAAAGCAACTAAACAAAATCAAACAAAGATATGTATAGTGTCAATATACCTTATTTTATAAAATATATCCTTTTATTTATTTAATTTCAGCATATTTTCATTTAGAGTGTTGCAAAAATAAAGAACAGTTTTTTGAAAAAGGCTCTATTTCAGTTCAAACATTACTTCTTAACTATCTCTGAAATAACCGATTAAAATATAATTAACTTGCACTGACCTAACAGCCGCAGCTCTTAATTTTATTACGTACTAGCGGAAGTACCCGATGCCAGTTAAGTTAGATTGAGAGTAATGCATCTGCAGCAGAGAGAACGATACCGCTGTAATCCTTCTCTAATAACGATGCAAAAAATACGATTCATAGTCATACACTTTTCAGTCTGATGCGATATGGAACCCAAATAAAAACTATTGATAAAAAAATAAGCCGATTCTCTCTCATTATATCAGCAACAATGACAGGCTGTTTTTAATACTTTTCGTCTTTCTAAAATAATCTCAAGCTCCATTCAATAGTTCGCCTATATTCAATTTTAGTCGATTAAATATGACAAAAAATGGATCATAATTGATCAGAAATCAATAACGTGAACAAATAAACAAATCAGCACACAAGCAGACATTCTTCTTTATATGTATAGATTTTGTAAAACTTACACATTTTTTATTAACAAACTCTACGATTTGAAAGCAAGGCGTGGCAACACTTCTCGAAATAAGGCAGATATTTATCTCCAGCATGAAAGAATGTTGCCACTCGGAAAAATGAGGGCAAAAGTTAGCGTTTCAGAGTTTTTAATTAATATCTCTGATGATTTCAGCTATTTCTTTTTTTTGGAGGGGGGGGAAGTGGACGTCCACCTTTTCCAGGATCCAGAAAAGAATGTTAGAAAGTTTAGTGACGATAGCTATAGTAGTGACCGAGTTAATTGCGAACAAACACACAAACAGACATTCTGCTTTATATATACAAATTGTTATTTTACTGTGCATATGTAAGATACAAAATGGATTACTAAGCAAAACATAGTAAATATTCACCATTTGCCAAAGAATCAAATTTTGCTGTAAATGAAATGGTTAGAAAATGACAGAAATGTAGACTATCCATATAGAATACCTTGACTATAGCTGCTTGAAAATGTTTGTTTTGAATTGAAAATCAAATTAATAGTAAAACACTGAATTCGGTTAAAATTTCATTGAAAACTCAATAAATAGTTCTGATTACTAGTTTAAATTGTGCTTAAATTCTCTTACTGGAATGAAGCATGACTCCTCCAAGTACTTGCATGATATGTAATAAAATTTAAGAGCAAGACCAGAGGCTATTAGATCAATACAAGGTAATTATACTTACTAGTAAAAATTGTACTTAAATTCTAATTGATTCACAGATAGTAATAAAGTAATCTCTGAGTCGAAATAGGATCATTTTTCAGAAAACTTCTCTTATTTAGTTTCAATAGTGTAAATAAAAAATATGCTGAAATTAAATAAATAAATAATAAAATACGTTATTATAACACAAAATGTTACCTGAAAATCTGTGTCATGGAAAACACTGTTAGAAATAGATTAAAAGTAGTTGATAGTGCATTATAATTTTGCTATCTATCTATTCATAAGAAAAGCGGAAGAATAAATTATCACGTTTGCTTAATTAAGATATATTCCACTATCCTTTGAAACATTTTTGCTTCGGAGTTACAATATTTCTGAACCAGAATCTTCAGAAAACGGATTTGTCAACTTGCGCTTAAGTATAGAATGCAGTTATCAAAACGGAAAAGTTCAGCATAAGTAATGCTTTATACGCAAGAATACGATTAAAAATATTTCACTCTTTTTTTCAGTTACAAAATTCAGAATATTAGCGGAAAAAGTATTCATTTCTTATTCATGTTTTATTTACTTAGATGCTTACATTTTGTTAAAAAATCTGACATTTTCTTCTTCCATTTTAAATTTCACTATTACTGTGTACGAACGTTAGGTTATTTGAAGGCAGAAGGCATGAAAAATATGCAATGTCCTCAACGGGACTCGAACCCCTGACCGCTCGAATACGTGCCGAGCGTGCTGACCACTTTACCACGAAGGCATGCTAAGAAGATGGATGAATACCTTATATACTCCCTCTTTTAAAGGGCGACTGGGGATTAGGAGACGCTATCGCCCAATCCTGGTGGTGGAGAATCATCATCTACCGCCTTTTTAGTTCGGACGTTACTGTAGAGACATTAAAAGCAGGAGCATTGCCATCGTAGGGACGCGAACCACGGACCTCTCGAATTCGCGCCGAGCGTGCTGACCACTACACCACGAAGGCATGCTAAGAAGGCGGGAGAAATACCTTATAACATTTTCCTTTGCGAAGAAGATTTTTCCATGGATATCGCATGTTTCGCTTATAGTCTGGGACTGTTCTCATAATCTGCACTACAGACTAATGTGGCCATAATTGAGCCCGTATTAAATTCCAAGTATTCAGCAATTTTAAATAATCGGTCACTGGTGGTGATTTTATAGGAGTAGAAATTTTGTAGGTTGCGTACATCTACTAATAAATCTGTTTATGAATCGAAGCTTTCTATTGTGGTTCTACGAAGAAAACTTTTATTTTGATCCTATAAGTAAAGTTGACTTTTTTAGCATCTTTAACAAAAATTTACTATTAATTTTTACAAGCACAAAAGGGATTCTGTTCAGAACCCAGTTTGCCTTTAGCGATGTACAGAAATTGCCGTCATTGTAATAGCCAAGAGCAAGAATAATTTTCAAAATTGCAGGTGCGCCAGCAATTTTGTGAAGCAGTAACAGATAAGTAAAATTTCAAGTAGAAAATCCAAAAAATTTGAGGCGGTTCAGATTTCAACGTTCACGCAAAACGGTTCTTTTAAAGTTGCTAAATTGGCGTTAATAAAGTTTAGTAAATTTATCAGTAGAAATTATCAACAGAGATGGCCGAGGTGATACAGGGAAATACTATTTAGAGCACTGGATGAATACATATTTAAATTAACAAGATAATATTATAAATTTCTGTACATTTGAAAAGAGAAACGATATACGACATAATTTTATACACATATTGAAGATTTTTAATCAGATATATCACGAATTAAATGTGTTTTTATTTAAATGAATCAGATTAAAAAGCTAAAAGCACAATTCTTCAGAGTTGCATATTCTGCTTTTAAATAGATTCATATGTTAATCTGTAACAGACAACTTAAATCTGAAAGACAATATCATTTATTTTACAGAATGGTAATAGAACCGAATGAAAACTGACACAATGCATTTACAGTGGACATTTAAAGTGATTCAACTGAAAACCGTATATTGACACTTAAATCATTTTGATCTAACAAAGAATAATAATGAAGAAGGAAAAAAACATAAATTAAAACGCAATTTTAATTTGTTTCCTGACCTGTACTTTACACTTTGCTAATAATTTCAACCTAGGTTACGTATGCATCTTTAACATGCGTACCAATCATAGTAAACAGCAAACCTACATTAGATACTGCTTAACATTCCACTAATTTCCTATTATTTTTGTAAATCAAACAATTACGCAAATTTTCCTTCATTTGCATACAAGAGGCTTCTTGTATGACTTTATTTTGCAAATTACTAACACAAAATTCAAATGCAAATTACCACTGAAGTTTCAGTACTAGTACTTCAGAACATTACATGAAGTTACCAATTCTACGAAATAAAGGAAAAATTGTAATCACGAAAACTTCCGAGTACCATATTTCAATTAAAATAAACCTTTTCACCGCTATAGAATGAAATTTAACAATGTTTTTGCGTGACATCTGTACGTCAGGACAGAATAAAGCATTCTACTTTTCCAAACGAATTATAAAACTGACTTAAAATGGATTTAGAAGAGATTTTGCGTGGCATCTGTACGTACGTATGTATGTATCTAGCACAACTCAAAACCAATTAGCATCAGAATGTTGAAATTTTGTATATAGGACTACGATAGCATGCGGTTGTGCACCTCCCTTTTTTGGTGACATTCGGTCGCACCGAAAGTATATAAATATATATATATATATATACCCACTCTGTTACTCGGCTCGGTAAGCGCATTTTTTTAATTCTTATATGTTGGTAATTCGTGCATTTGTTTTGCTTTAAAAATGACTTAATTATGTTTCTTTAATCTTCCGGTTAAAGTTTTCTTCATGTCTTTAGTTAACCTGAATGCAATAGTTGCAAAATTATCAGCAATTTAAAAGTCGTTTCAGTACTGTTAAGGCTAATTTTTTTAGTATAGCAGCAATATTTGTTAACATTTCAAACTTAACAGAATAGTGGATTTATTGCTAAGTTAGAGAAACTAATCTTCGCAACACCAAAGATAACGTCTTCTTTTATTATAGTAAGAAGGTCTAATCTTTTTATCGCAGTAAATAATTTTATTATAGTATAGTCTAAAGTTTTATTATAGTATACTCTATTCTTTTATTCTTGTAAAGAAGATCAAGCTTAACCCATTCTGGAATTATCACTTAAGTTATTAAATTATCCCATATATTGACTCAGCTTAGCGTCTACAACAAACTAAGTTTGTTTCTACGCCTTCAGTGTCCTTTTGCCGAGTGAGAGCGAAAGTAAGCTTTCAGTTTTGTGCACCGAAAGATCTGCCATCTTGCCCGCTGGCCGAACTGCTTGTTTTGGAATAGAAACTCTAATTTTAATTGTAAAAATTTTTCTTTAAATTGCTTTAACTCTATTTATATTGGATATTTTTCTATGTTTTTCAGTTTTTAATAAAGATATTTTGAGGTTTTATGTGTTTTTGCCTTATCGCAAAGTGAGAACTGAATTAATTGAATCAGAAATATATCTCTAATGAAATTCGAGAAAATAAGTTTAAACGAAATGCAACAAAAATGCTTATAAGTTCCGTATTCGTACAAGGAATTCATGTGATGTACAAATAAATTTTTTTTAATTGTTAAGCAAAGTTGCAGATGGTATTTTCCCTTTTTTGAGTAAAGGCAATTTGGGAAACGGCTGCAGAAAAAATCAGAAAAAAATATGATGCTCATTAAAAATTGTTCTGCATTTATTTTACCTAATCGTAGAACAAACGGTTTATTTTTAACTCGAAATGAGCCCAATTCTGAACGCAATTTACAAAGATGAAGGTTTATGTGGTAAAAAAAGTGTCGAATTCAAATTAGCTGTTACGCTCAGTCCCCAGACGCTGGGGCAAATTAGCAAAGAGCAAAAAAAAATTGGATTCAGTGGTAAAGAAGGTTATGAGTGAACAGTTTCTGTAATGAAACAACAGCGGAGATCAATAAAGCGGAGACACGCTACTTTTCTTCTTTGGTTTAGAAATTTCAAATGAAAATGCTCCCAGTTCTGGTTTTACGCTCCAGACGGAATTAGGTGTTTACAAAGTTCCGACACAAATTAGTTGCAACAAAATTTTGTACCGAATGTTTATTCTCTTGCCATTCTAATTACGCACCTATTTTCTTTCTTCATTCACAAACTCTAGATCTCTATTTCTTCAAGTCTGCTATTTAAAATCCTCGGAATCACACAGGCAGTAATTTAAGATGCATAATTACCTACCGCTAATATCTACTCATATTCAGAGATACTGGAAATGCATGGCGATGTTTCATGAGCCCTTTGAAGTACGTATCATGTGAAACCGAATGAAATGGCTTATAGTTAACCCGGAAGGCACATAAGAAAGGTTAGTAGAGTGGGCTAATGGGATATCACATACCACAATGTTTAAAATACGGTAAAAATAGTTTTTATGGTTTTAAAGCTGTTTTTCTTTTATAATACGCGAATACAACTTAGGTTACAAAAAATTAATTTCCAAAATAAGCTTTTACGGAGTTAAAATTAAGATAAATGAAAATAATAACAAAATAAACATCATACCTCCAAGTTTTATTGCATCTCTAATACACAATGCAACTTGGTTTATTTGTTTACACTTCAAACAAAATTCATTCACGTGTTCTTAGCACAAAAGAGTTTTACATTTTAAATATGGCATTCGCAGTCTTCTGTCCTTGGCTCCAGGGCATTCATCACAACTGTTACACTTAGCTGCTTCGAATTTCGTATATTCGTTTGAATTATTCCTCAAAATGTCTGCTCTTTTTTGCATGCAGTACGTACGTTTCTCGGTAAAGTATCAATCCCTGATCGTTGTTTAATATATTTTTTTATTTATTGTAATGCAAAGTTCCTCAAAATCAGACATCTGCTTCTGGTCGGTGGATTAGTAGTCGAAAGTAATATAATTCGAGCCTTTGTTGCAGTAACATTCAGTGCAGGAAGCAAAATGACCATTGGCCACTTCTTTGTTATTTTGGCAATTAAATAACTTGCTGCCATTTCATCCACAATATCCACTGCTTCCTTAGTCGTATTATGAAAATATATTCTTTTCTCCAGTAGTGTCATCGATAGCATCATCCTTATGTAATGCTCAAACATGAAAACAGTTTTTCCTTTCCTTAGGAACATAAGAAATGAATGCATTATCTTTTTCGAAACCAAACAGTGTAGAAAATATTCCTATTTCTATTAATATATATTAATAATATTCCTATCTTCAGTTTCCGAAATGTAATCTTCTTCACTTTCAAACATTTTTATCAGTCTCACAGCCGCTGCATTTCCAATTCATAGGGAGTCATTCTTTTTGCCATAATGCGCTTTGTAGAAATAAATTTTTAAAATAACTATTCAGTCAGAAAAACACTTACCTGGACAGGCGCGTGGATGTGTCACACCCCAAAAGCAATAAAACAACAACAAATCTTTTTCTGAAACACACAGACAACGGAAAAGCGGTTCTGAAAGTCATTCACTACTAGAAACTCAGCTACTGAATGTAGTACAGAATTTCAGTTTCACAGGTTAGGAATATTCCACTTTTTTGTAAACTTGGGGTATGATACATTCCACGCGCTTTCCCGCGGTTTAATTCACCTACTCAAATAAATTGTGTACACCTTGCACAAAAAAGGGACAGTTCTATATCTCCCGTTCTACTGGGCCGATTGATGAAATTTCGACTTAGGATATATGTCGGATCAGTGTTTCTCAACCACTATGCTGCCACATTCGTAAAGTGTGCCGCCAACTTTTAGAAATTTGTATAGTAAAAATTATAATGGGTTTAATCTCAGTATACGGTACACATGAAAATTGGCGAAATTCGGTTTTTAAGACATTAATAAGCGCCATTTCTGGTATCCAAGGTGATTTTGGTGCTCTGGAGGAGAGCGAAATTCGGAGCATTTTCGCGCATGTTCAATGTGTAATTTAAATTGAGAAGTTCTGATTGGTACGATGGGAGATTAGCTTACTTATCAGCCATTTTTGTTATTTTTAATAGCATAAATTCAAGTATGCAAGGACCGAAAGAAAATATATTAAACTCAACAGATAAATTGATGCGATTCCAAAAACAAATAACTTTATGGAGATATAAAGCTCAGGAAAGCAACTTGGAAAAATTTGAGTCAGTTCCAAAATATTTTCATAAAACTATTCATAAAATTCTTATTGACCATTTGACAACATTAGGGGAGAGAATTATTCCTTATTTCCCAAATTTAGATGTAAAAAATTTTGATTGGGTTCGTAATCCATTTGTGATAACGAATACTTCTGTACTTGAATTAACTTTGAATGAAGAGGAAGAACTCATTTCGCTTTCTAATAATCGAGATTTGATTTTAAAATATTCGGAAGGATCAATTAATTCATTTTGGATTAACATTTGATGCGATTATCTCACGACGGCCAAAAAAGCTTTAACAATATTATTACACTTTTCTACATCTTATTTGTGTGAATTCGGATTTGGAATATTAACCAACATAAAAACGAATAAAAGATCGACCCTGTTAAATGTATAAGACTATATGAGAGTAGCATTGTCATTTTTACGACCAAATATAAATAAAATTATCAAAAAACATCAAGCTCAAATTTCTCACTAAAAGTATTTTTATTATTAACTTGTAATTAATCCCTTAATAAACGTACTGCTGATTTCGTAGTACATATTTTATTTTACATTCAAAATTATTATCAAACTATTTTACACAATATATTATAGGTAGGTAAAAAACTTTTAAATTTAACTTTTTCTTTATGTGTCGCCAAATTCTGAAATCGTTAAAAGTGCCCCGTGACAGAAAAAGGTTGAGAATCACTGTATTAAATTCATACATAGCATTGTTATAACATAGGTATTTTGACACAAAATCGGGCTTTTTCTGACATCGAATACCGATTTTTTTACATATTTCAACTGTACCACTCAAATGATGCCTGAATATTTTGTAGAATTTGGTGGAAACCGAGAAATTTAAAAATTTGTTTCGGCGCACTCACTTTGCGCGAAAAACAACTCCACTTGGCGAAATTTTTAATTTGTGGTAACCAGTTTTCCTTTCCCTTTCGTTGTGAACGAAGGAATAAAGGGTGCATCTTTCTTTCTTTCAAATAATTTGAACAAAGTGCGTAAACCATATTTGGCTTTATTGTCGCTTATTACAAATAAACAAATATGCCAAATTTCAAAACGTACAATCTATCAGTTCACGTGTATCTTCGGAAATTTTGAATTAAAAATTCTAGTTTTTCTCTGGCATGTCTAAAAATACATCTAGTTTAATATGATAGCAAAATATTATCAGAGACTTGCACAAACTCGGCATTGCGCACTGCCTTGACTTTTCTATGTACAAATCCATCTAGGTATCAAAATCACTTGAAAAAATCAGGGAGCTAAAATCAAATTAAATCGGTGATGGTAACCAGAAATGGGGTTTCATCACAAAAATTGAACAAAATTTGCCTCCAATCGAAGACCCAATTCTGCACTAGAGCCAAACGTTTTTCCTAAAAATTTATAAAAATACTAAAAAATAAAAATTTCAAATAAATCGAAAATAACCGCGAAATTTCATTGAATTAAATCTAAAGTTCGAACTGTGGAAGAAGGAATCAAGTAAGTTTAACAAGAAAAGAGATATTAATAAATATACGCCAAATTCAATTAACATTGAGGAGCTAAAATTTTGAGAGCTGATGTTTTTAAAAACTTCTCTTCAAGAGCTATTTTTTAAAAAACTACTCGAGCGGTTTTTACAAAACTTGGCAGTTTGGCAAAATTTGCGTCGTAGAATCAAAATATAGACAAAACTAGCTAAGTCATATCGGAAAAATTCCGATCACCAATATTAGAACTATGCTATATGGAAGTCTAATATATATCCTAAGTCGAGCTTTCAAGACATGAAAACTTCAAATTCAATTTCGTCAATCAGGCCAGTAGAACAAGAAATTCAGAACTGCTCCCTCCTTCTTTTTTACAAGGTGCACATATACTTTTGTGAGTACACGAGTTCATTAGAACGATAAATTCTCACCCATTCAAATTCTGTATAGGAGATTGATGCGAAACTGAATGACATTTTTGTAACATTTATTTATAATTGAACCCATTTTAGGGAACATTAACACTATTGTAAAGCTATTACAACTGCCATACTCATAAAATTTCAAAATCATTAAATTCGCCACACACCTATGGAATAAGCTATAAACTATAGCTTAGCAGGGAGGGTAAATTCGCGCATGTTTCAAAAGACAAGCGATACAGTAACATTACCGACCGACTGCAATTTCGGGTTTGCTTCACTCTGATTGGTTTGACTTATACCATCACCCGAGTAGACAATCGCGAAGATGATCTTACATTGCTACAGTCTGTCACTTTAGAAAAGCACTTCAAGGTCATGTTCTCTCTAAGTTGCCTCGTGACCATGGTAACAACTGCTGGGAAAGTTGCGCCAGTCCTCCAATTTGCTAAAATCCTCTAACATCTCCGTGCTGTGATGACAACGCACAATGCAGTTATCAAAGGGGAAAATTACTATAACCTCCAAATACCTAATTTAAACACAATATAGCAAGCTACAGAGATTTAACAGTGAATCTTAATGTTTAGGAAATAGATTTCTTTCGAATGAAAGTCACGTTTTACGTAAACTGATCTACAGTCACTAAAATTGCTGAATTTGATTGAGGCTCTTAAAATCCGCACGTGATAAATGAAATCATAATTCTTCTGATATCAATACTATCCAGTGAGGCCAAGTAATCCTTAAAAATATTGTTATAGTCAGAGCACACTCAGAAATGATACAGACTTTTTTATCACTTTGTAAGACATTCTCTCCTTCCTTGTCACGTGCCTCCGTAGCGTAATTGAAAGCACGTCAGGCTAGCAATCGGAAGATCTGAAGTTAGAATCTTGGTGAAAACATTGTTCAGTTCTCAACTTTTCCGGCTTCAAACAAAAGTCTACAGAGACTCCCTACCACAGGTGCCCCCGAATTAAATTGTTTTGGGCAATAATTCGTCACTACTTGCATTTGGCGAATAAGTCCCTTCTTACCAACTCGCCCTTTATGTGGAGAAGAATGTAAGGAATTTTCTCCTTCTTTACTACGTATCTTCGCGGTGTAACTAGAACCATGTTCAACTAGTAATCCGAAGCTCCAGAATTCAACTTCCGGCGGAAGCATCACCGATTTTGCATATTTAGTGCTTCTACTGCCTTAATGGACTCTATGGTCTACACCATCCAACGGAGCAAACTGAAATGAAAGAAATTAGGTTGATGACCGTCTTCCAATAAGATGCTGTTCCATCGCCTTTGCCAAGTATGTGCGGAAAGTGTTTAATTATCGAATTGCGGCAAAGAAATGGACATAGACTGGTAAAAAATGCACCCCCATGGTTCGCAAGAAGTCATAATTTTATCCCATTAGACGTCTTCCCAAATGGCATCTTCCTGTTAGATATCTTTGCCAAAAAGGAGGTATAAATTTTCACCATCTCAAGAAGAGATTCACGCAAGCAGTTGCAAATTTACGCGAAATGTTCTTGCCTGCGAATGAACCAAAACTGTATGTTGTTCTGATGTCTATTGTGCTGTTAATTTTTCCCATATTGAAAGTTGTTAATTTTGTTTGTGAGAATTTTAGGTGACCTAAAAACACTTGTAGAGAGATTAGGATTTTTGCTGGAAGCAGAAGATGTGAAAAATGAGCAATGCCTTCGCCGGAATTCGAGCCAGGGACCTCTCGAATGCGCGTCAATCGTGCTGACCACTACATCACGAAGGCATGCCAAGAAAGCGGGAGAAATACCTTATACACTTTCAGTTTATTTGATGTGATTTGTACTCTGCGGAAACTTCATGAAATAACACCGTTGGATCTCGGAGAACTGTAGTATATCTTATGTGATATACGGAATTTAAAGACTTGTATTTTCAGAAAATTTATTACACAAACTCGCTGTTTATTGAATACCCTCGAGGAAAAAAAAGGAATCGGAATGAAAATTTAAATCAATACCAACAACAAAGAGATTTTCTTTTAGCTCTATGAATTTTTTTTTTATTTTTTTATATTCGAGAAGTATATTAGCTTGCTAATTATAGCTATATTGTCGGTTCTATGCGACTTCCTCTAGAAAACTGTGCAGAAGAAAATTCTGACTATTTTCTAAATATATAGTATTTTAATATCAGTTATATATTTTTCTCCGTTTATAATTTTTAGTCGATAAGGGGCTTTGCCACTGAAGGACTAGTGTTATTACTTGCGATTTTGCATCGGAAACACTAAATGTCGGTTCACTTTTCCAACTCTTTCCATCAAATATTGCAGCCCTGTATTACATTTAAAGAAATTAAATAATAAAGAACATGCGTAAATGTATGTAGGTTTCTCGCATTGTAATAAAATGACGGTACCTAGAGACATCGAATTTTGAATGACGTAATCCTGCTGAGAATAGGGGCATCTAGAAGCCCAAATTTGAAATTTGTTTTATTATCGATTTCAAATTTTGTAAAACTTAAATGAATTTTTAGTTAACAAACTCGGTTCACTTTTTAATTTGTTGCCACCAAATATTGCAGCCCTGTATTACATTTAAAGAAATTAAATAATAAAGAACCTGCATAAAAGTATGTATGTTTCTGGCATTGCAATAAAACTACCTAGAGTCATCGAACATTGAATGACGTAATCCTGCTGCGAATAGGGGATCTGGAAGACCAAATTTGAAATTTGGAATTTGTTTTATTATCGATGTCAAATTTTGTAAACCTTTAACAAATTCTTGATTAACAAACTCAAGAATTTCAAAGCGAGCAATGGCTCACTGAGGGGGGAAAACATTTTTGTCTCCAGCCCGCCAGACTGTGTACCGGAAATTCTAATGATGTGTTCAGTTTAAAATTATTTTGCAATATTGCTCTTGAACTGAATTTTATGGTTTAAGTCCGAAGAACATGATATTTAATAAATAAAAATAACACACAAAATGTTAAAAAAACGCAACTTTGGGTGTAATTTAAAATCTGAAACATTTCAGATTTTTTTATTTACTTTTTATTACACTGTATTTTTTTTCCTCTAAAAATCATCTTTTCTGAAGAAAAACGGAAATATTATCTCTTCTCAATCTCCGGCTGAAACTGCAACAACTTTTAACATTTTGATTTCCGGTTGGAAAGCATTTATTGAGCTTTACTACTATTGAACTGCAGCTGCAAAAACCCTTTTCGAAATATTTTCCGCTTCCGGAACGCAACCTGAAATATAATTTGTGGGATATTTCATCTCTAAGGTATCCAGCAACAAATCATAGTAAAATTATTATAATTATGAGATATTTAACCCAATTTTGCCTCTTGAAGAACTTGAAGATATAAACAGTTTTTTCATGAGAAAGCAGTTATTTTTTTTGAAGTCGTTTTCATGTGATTAGCAAATAGGTAGGCAAAATCTAGTTCGCTATCAAATTGTTTCAAATTTTGCCTGGAAAATATGAACCATAGTTTTCACCTTAAGAACAGTTTAAAAAAATTATATAAAAGAAAATCTGAAAGTTTTCAGATTTCAACGGTCGCCAAAAGGGTTTGTTAAGGTTTTTTACGCTCTCGCTGAGTTCGCAGCCTACCAGTCAGCTTTTATACTCACATGTACTAACCCATTATGTTTTGTGTTTTTAACATTTTATTAAGCATTATTTTCTTAGTACTCATGCCGTATGCACCTCAACAGCAAAATTACAAAATTTTAAAAGCGGCATAGCAGTGTGTATACATTTAAAATTCCCGATGCAGCGTTAAGTGTCAGCATACCCCAGTCCTCAGTTCAGTATATTTATGTTCAGCTTTTATAGTAAGATGCCTTTCCACACATTTTTTTTCTGTCTTTTTATTATTAATGTTTTGTGTGCTTTGAATAGATGTTGGTGGCGTATACGCCACATAAAATTCGATTTAACAGCAAAATTACAAAATATTTAAAGGCAAAGTATCTTTAAAATTTCCGATACACAGTCTCACACCTTGAAGACAAAAATGTTTTATTCCCTACAGTGTTGACACTGCTCTCTCTGAAATCGTTGAATTCACTAATTAAAAAGAATTGAAGTATTCAATTTCTTCAATCTACAGAGGCTGTTCGCACATTTTTTAGACGATTTTGGTAAGCGGTAATAAAAAATCGTTTGCTGCAAAAGAAGTAATTGCAATTGTACTATGTTTTTGAAAGTCAAAATTATCGTCTGTGGCTTGAAAGTTTTGTTTTTATTCAAAATGGCGAATTTAACTTATCAGGACTGAGTATTCTGTGTGTGTTCTTTGAGAACATTGTGAAATATTTACCAGGGTGTTTCTTCTCAGGTCCTGAACTGGAACAGTGAGCTGATGAAATGTAAGCTTTGTTCTGATGTACTGCTGGGCTGGATAGTAACTGCACGTGAAGGGATTTGAAATCCTCTTTTATTAAATCACAATTATTTACAAACTTCCGAACTCGGGAGAGATACAGAAAGTAGAAGACCGCACTTGGGTCGAACTTAACAATCAAATAATTTTAAAATTAATTAGAAATCTAATTAAACTTTGCTCACAGAGCAATTCGCGGAGATTGGCCTCTACCTGAAAGGGTGCGTAGCAAGATATACTAATACTAGCGCACTTCAAATTGTTTTACAATGCAATCACGGAGTAAGCACTATGGCTTATAAATTTTAACTGCTAGCTGGTCAGGCGAACGTTGAGTGGCGTGACCGTGGTCTGAGACTAAGCTCTCTCACATTGAGAGGTTTCTACCTCTGGTTTAAATAGTACTTCGCTGTACATCAAAATTAGCATAAGCTGAAAACGCGCGCTTCTTCTGACGGGAAGTTGAAACAGAGAGGAGATAGACAGATTTAAATTAAAATAAAACTTGGTTAGTTTAACTAAAACCTTACAAACTAAGCAGTGGTTCGAAGGCGACATTGACGCTCTTTCCGAAGAGAAATATTTATACTCCGTTATCCAAAGACGATGTGAGAGTCATGGTTTTGTGATATCTAAAGCGTCGATGGGTATCATCAGCAAGAAAAAAAAACATCAAATTGGAGCCTCGAGTGGGACGAAAATTCCAAAGAAGTATCCAAGGAAAAAACAGACATCTTCGACTATTGCAAAGGTAAGTTGTTTAATGTTAAAAGAAAATTCCCCTAGTCAAAAGATAGTTGCAAAATCATTAAAATGCTGGGTGTCCACTGTAAACAAAATGATAAACGATGATTTAAATCTTAAGAGAGCGAAAAAACGCAATGTGCATCGTCTTCTTCCAAAGCATATCGCTCGACGCAAGACACGCTGCAGCATTCTATATGAGAAACACTTATCCAAAGAAAAATGGAAAATGATTTTCACAATAGATGAAGCATGGGTGTATTTAAATGATTGTAACAAAAAAAGAGCCATTTATTATCATAAAAGGGGAGAACAAAATTTAAGTACATCGTTCAAAGAATCGAACGAAAGTTTTTCTAAGAGATTCATGATTGTTGCTGGTTTTTCTTATAATGACAAGTTAAAAATCAAAAGAGTGCAAAAACATGTCAAGATTAACTCCAAATACTATCAGGAATGTGGTAGATGCCGATCCACACTGTATAAGAAATCTGGCAGTCGAGGCAGAGTAAATCTTTTTATTTTCAGTAAACATATTGCGGCCACAAACAACTTGGCACATTATTTGTGCCTATTTCAAGAAGTTTACATTTTTGATAACTTTGCAGAAAGAAGAAAGTAGCAGACAGCAATCCAGTTAGGCCAGGGTAAAATCCCAATTCAGACTGAGTTAGTTTTGGTTTACAATGTATTTTGATTGGATAGTTAATACTTCTGTAAAATTATTATTGGTTGCTTGATTTTTAATTCCATTTCCCTCACCAGAATTATGTAAGAGTTATATGACATGGATTAGTCTAGAAATGACGCAGTGCAGAGAGAAGTTACTATTTTTAGAATGGAGAAGGGAAATTTACGTTGCTAATTTAATCTTTTACATATTCTTTATTTTTCTCACATATACCCTTCATATACATAAAGGAAGAACAGAACTAATCAAATAGAATATATTCAATGGAAATGACATCTTCAATAAAGCCCAGAAGTGCAGAAAGCATAAACTAAAGAACGAAGGCTAAGTGTCACGTTCGAAGCACTTCTTGTTACCCAATTTTGTTCCAGAATGTTGAGAAAGATAATAATGTTTCTCCCTGAGGAGCTGAATGAAAACAATTCTGTTCTTTCATAAGATGAGAGCTCTGACAGTATAAAGAAGAGGTACGAATACGAATATCTTTGAGGAATAATCCAGCGTTTTGTTATATTTCTTGTGATTAGAATAAATATTTATTAACTTTTTACTGGATTTGTGCATTCAATCTTTTACGAACCCGTACGCACGCAACAATGTGCATCTCATAAATATTGGCTTAGAATCAATTATGCACTGTATAAAGTGCTTACTCCTCTTTGTTCATTTCATGAGACATTGCTTAATCATTATGACAGCCTTTTTTTAACTATCGGGCCCCATCAGTGGCGGAGTTTTTAAGACCACTAAATTCTTTCAACCTGGAATATCTACCCAGGTTTGATCTCCTGAAAACAGGCTGGCGGAATGGCTAGTTTTCGTTGCTCTCTCATGTGTAGCATTAATATGAGCCAGTTTCCTTTAAAGTGTTCTCCACGAAAGTATGCTTGCCGGTAGACAGATAGCTCTTGTGTGCTTCGCCATCTTCAAATAACTAAGCCTTTACCCATACCAGAGTAGACAAACTTAGCGATATATCTTACAAACTTAGAGTCAATATCTTTTGCATGCAACTAGTTTGTTCTCTTACAATGGACAGCATTATGGTTTTTTTTTTGTAATTTCCGCTTGCTATTGATATTTTGATAAATGTACGCTGTGCTATTTGGGTGAAATTTTCATTTTTGTTTCGTTGGATTGTATGGGTAAAGTGTATTTGTTTACAAGGAAACATTTTATTTCCTTCAGTCCACATTTCAATATTTTTTTCTACTTTGTTGAAAATATTCTAATTTTAATTGAATAATTTCCGCTGAAACATAGAATAAAATAAAAAATCTGATGTATACACCACAGATATCCTTGTACGGAATATTAAATTATACGCAATTTTCCTATATTTCATTTAAACACATTAAATTAACAGTTAACGAATTTTGAATTAAATCTACTTCGGCGATAGCGCAAAAACCACAATAGAATAAATGCACCCTTTAAAGTTCACTATATTTATTTACCATAGCCACACCTCGGCGCTAGCTTACTTAACAGCGTTACATCTCATTGATTTTGTAACTCAGAGCGAGGAAAAACTACAGCATCTTAAGAATAACCACAAGTTCTATTCAAATACAACTATAAATCTAAAACGATGTATAAAAGAAATTAAACAAATCAAAAAGGGCCAGTTTATCGCAGAGGACTCAGCGCCGCTTACCTAATGCGCATGCGCTACTAATGAATTCAGTTCTCACTTCGCGGCAAGGCAAAATACATAATGCATAAAAATACATAAAAGTTCAAAATATTTTCATTAAACATTGAAAGATATAGAAAACCATAAAATACCAAGTACAGTTAAAACAATTAAAAAAACAGTTTTTATCAATTAAAACTACGATTTGTACGCAAAAACCAGCTAACAACTTAAATGATAATTCCAGAACGAATCAAGCATAATTTAATTTGCAATAATAAAAGAAGACGTTACTTTGTTGTTGCGAAGCTTAGTTTCTAGCGATTGGTAACAAATCCACTATTCTGCTAAGCTTGAAATGTAAACAAATATGTCCTCTATTATAACCAAAAATTAGGCTTAGCCGCATTTAAAAAACATTTAAATTGTTGATATATTCTACAGTTATTGCATGCAGGTTAACTAGGGGCATAAAAATCTTAACCGAAAGATATGAACGACATAATTCAATGATTTTTAAAGCAAAAAATGCGCAGTTTACAAACGTATAAAAATAAAGAAACTGACCTAACTGAGCCGAGTAACAGAGTGGATATATATATATATACATATATTTATATACTTTTGGTGCGACCGATTGTAACCAAAATGCGAAGTGCGCATCTACATGTTATAGCATCCCTATATACAAAATTTAAGCGTTCTGAGGCTCCTCGTTTTTGAGTTATGCGAGATACATACATATATACATACGCACGTACGTGCGTACGCACAGACGCCACGTAAAAAACTCTTCAGAATTTATTTTAAATGAGTTTTATAATTAGTGTGGGGGGAAAAGGCTTTTATTCTGTCCTTACACATGGATGTCACTCAAAACATCGTTAAATTGCATTCGAAAGCAGTCAAAATGGACATTTTCGTTGAAATATGGTACCCGAAATTTTTCGTGATTACAATACTTCCTTTTTACTTCGTACGAGGAAATAATAAACAGTTTTTCACAGACGATCCCGCACTGCTTACCTAATGCGCATGCGCTACTCGTAAACATTCTGCTCTGCCCGAAAGAGACTGGCAACAGTATTTTTTGCTAATATGAAGCACTTATTTCCGCGAATTTTATTTCAGATGTATTTCTAATACAACTAATGCAGTTCTCACTTCGGGGCAAGGCAAAAATAATAAAAACACAAAGTATCTTCGTTAAAAATTTAGAGATATAGAAAAATATAAAAGCCGAAATCCAGTTAAAAAGAATTTAAAAGCAATTTTTACAATTAAAATTGCAGTTTCTAGGCAAAAACAAGCTCGGCCAGTGGGCGGGAAAACAGATTTTTCGGTACACAAAACTAAAAGTTTACTTTTGGTCTTGCTCGGCAAAAAGACACTGACGGCGTAGAAACTGATTTAATTTGTTGTGAACGCTACGCTGAGTCAAAATATAAGATAATTTAATAAATTCCTGACAATGAAATTCGAGGCAACCCAGTAAGCAACTCGCAGAAACCGACACCCAATCAGAGCTGCGCAAGTCCAAGAGCCAGTGTATGAAATAGTTGCTCACGTAGATGATTTAAGAAGACAACTGAATGCCTTGAAACGGAATACTGGTGACAAGAAAGCGACCGTAGAGTGCTGGAAATGCGGTGTTGAATGGCACATACAAGTGACAAGTGACGGAGGACGTGACCACTACCCCTTTACTATTAAGTTAATTAGCATAGTGTCACGCCCGCCCTTATCTAGAGTATGACCTGTGATGCCTCATGGGTGGCTCGCACCGCGCGCCCAAACCCAACGCCTGGACCGTCCGGTTGGCAGTTCTACGAATCTAATGCCACCGGGTTGAATATCTGAGATTATTACCTAATTTTTCGGTGATTGATACCTTGAGGTATCCCTCTCACTGTAGGCGAATATTGTCTTTGCTGGGTGCGTTTTGCAAAGACCACTTCATGTTAGATATTCATTAATGGATTACACTTGGCATAATTCAGTGCCCATGTCCATTAGCTTTTTTATGATCTTTACTATAGCCTTGCTGTGATATTTGTGCTTAATTAGGAACCTTCTAAAGGCCTGCTCGTTGTTCTGCGGGTACGGAAAGTGCATTCCTTCTGTAAGCGGGCACTGATACAAATAGTGTTCTGCTGTGCCCAAATCACCACAGCTGCATTGTTCTGAGTTTGATATTCCAAATCTTGAAAAGTAAGCGGGAAAGGGCCCATGCCCTGTAATATAGTATACCATTTGCGGCCGTGCCATTATGAATTCAGAGTCTACTTTGGGCAGCAGTGCATGGGCTCGGCGGCCGGTGTCCGCATTGTCCCACGCCGTCTGCCATAGTAAGTGAGCTGCATCTCTCAATTTCCGTTTGAGGTAGGACACTGGCTGCGGTATTTCTATCTGTGCGGCCTCCATGTTCTGAGCGGCTTCCTTTGCTAATCTATCAGCCGTCTCATTGCCGGAGTTTCCGACATGAGCTCTCGTCCATTCCAATGTTATTCTCATTTCTTGGTTTCGACGTAAGTTTTCCTGTATACCCTCTATGATTGGGGAGCTGTGGGCAGGATTGAGGACAGCATGCAGGGTTGACTGACTGTCCGTAATGACACGACTGCAGGGGCGTTTCCGTTGTATAATATCTTGTATTGCGTTACTGATGGCAGTAGCCTCGCTTTGGAATACGCTGTTCTGCGCTGTTAGGTGCCCCTTCCATAGATTGACAATATTATTGCTTTGGAATGCAACATATGCGCAGCCGACTCTGTCATCGATCTTGGAGCCGTCTGTATAGTAAGTATATGCGGCTTGAGTGGATCTTAGATTCTGCCGAAAGTTGACGTGTACTCCAGTGCCATGCTGCGCGGGATGCGTGTCAAGGCGATTGAGGGACTGCTCTGTTTCGTCTGCCGTAAATGTTTCCTCACCGTATTGTACTACTTGCCCCAGCTGTTTGATGGATTGATATACTGCTTCCTTCTCGACGCTGATGTGTAGAGGTAGCAGGCCTGCCAGGACTGTCAGCGCATTGGTTGGCGACGTTCTAAATGCCCTCGTTATGTTTAACAGGAATGGCCTTTGAAGGCTCTGCAGGTGTCTCACCTTTCTGCCTTGCATCGGTAAGGCCCAGACAGCTGCACCATACGTCACGATCTTTTCTGTGACAGTTGAGTATAATATTTTAAGTATGTGAGGGTTGATTCCCCAACGGTAACCCTTCATCATTTTAAGCTGCTGTGCTATGCTGGCGGTGCGTTTTTTTAACGAGAGCACATGCGGCATCCAGTTGAGCTTATCATCATATATAATTCCTAGATATTTTAGTTCTCGCTTGATGGCGAGACGCTGGCCGTTCAGCGTGATACGTGGCTGTCGCGCAAGTGTGCCTCCCTTTTTCGGGATTAATAACACCTGTGATTTTTCTTCCGCTATCTGCAGTTTGAGTTCGGCACACCTCGCTTGGAAAAGGTCACATGATTCTTGACAATTACGTTGTAACTGTTCTCTCGTGTGGCCCTGTACTAATAATGCCGTGTCATCAGCATATGCTATGATTTTTGTATGGCTTGGCCACTGTTCTGTTAAGATGCTATTAAACGTCAGATTCCATAAGAAGGGTCCCGCGCAGGATCCCTGAGGGCACCCTCTTATCTGCTTTTTGTGCAGGAAACCTTTATTATGCGGCAGAATTAGCTGTCGTTCCGAGAGGTAATTTTCTAATGTCCGATAGATGTTGCGCGGACAGCGTGATTTCCTTAGGGCTCTCAGAATTGCCGGCCACCACAGCGTATCAAAGGCGCTTTTTAGATCGACTGAGATAAACGCAGTGTGGTGTCCGGATAGCCTATTTTGCACAATTGTCTCTTTTACCTTCATAAGGGCATGAATGGTAGATTTGCCCGTGCGGAACCCATATTGGTCCGCACTCAGGTAATTACTGATGTGGAGGTGGTGCCTAAGCCTATTCATTAATAGCTTTTCATATGTTTTTCCTAATGCCGAGAGTAGACATATCGGTCTGTAGGCATTAGCTTGCTTCGGATCCTTGTTCTTTTTTAGAAAGAAGATGACCTGGCCAATTTTGAAGCACCTGGGGAACGTGCCAGTATTCAGCAGTTTGTTAAATAGATCTTTGAACAAGGTGATGTTGGTTCTTACTATAACTTTAATGATACGGTAGTCTATCCCGTCCGGCCCAGGTGCTTTCTTTTGCGGCAGGCATCTTAGTACTTGTAAAATCTCTTGGCTTGTAAAGTTGACATCCTCTGCCGTGTTTACCTCCGTGGTGTCTTGTCTGATTGTCTGGTGAGCCAATGTATCCTCTGAGGGATCATCCTTTGCAAAAACTGTGCTCATGATTTCTGCTAACGTGGCTTCCGTTGGTTGTTCCGTGTGATCAGAGACAGGTAGAAGATGGAAAGAAGTTGGTTTGAAAAGTTTGCTAGTGGCAATTTTATGATGAATACCGTAAACTTCTGTGTTGTCTGTGCAAAATCTTCTCCAGCTGTCTAGCTTGGCTTGCACGATCATACGTTTGTACCGTGCTCTCTCTCGCTGGAAAGTAATGAGCGTGTTAGATTGTATATTATTACGATGCTCCTGTTTTAAACGTCTTCTGAGGGCGCGACATTTTTACTGCTGCTCTCTGAGATTTCTATTCCACCAGCTGAGACCCGTGACCTTTTTAGTCTTCCGGATTGGCAACAGCTCGTTGCATACTGTCCTTATTGTGGACATCAGGTTGCTTGTGATGTCATGGAGTTCTTCAGTTGTTGTTGCCTGTGCTATCATTTCATTGTAGGGGGCAATTCGCGGTTTTATTGCTGATATAAACGGTCTCACCTTGCTGCCTGGTAGATTGTATCTTTTTATGATTGTTGTGGCTGTATCACTGGCTATTGAGAATCTTATATAGTTGTGATCCGAAAGGCTTACGTCTTCTACTACTGTCCAGTCATGTATCATTTGCGCAATCTGCAGTGTAGCGACTGTGAGATCGGGCCATCCCTTGGAGTGGATACGATCGAAGGTAGGTGCCGCGTCTTGATTGTTGACCACACTCAGATTACTGCTTGACAAAAAGTCTTCTAGCATTCTCCCTTTTGGATCTGTACTGGCATATCCCCAGGTGGAGCTATGAGCATTAAAGTCTCCAGCGCATAATATGTTGAGGGACGTGTGTCGCTGCAGTAGCTGTTGCATCTGCTGAATAGCTGTCTCTAGGTCTGCTGACGGTGGTGAGTACAGAGATATCAAGATGACCGTTAAATTTTGCACCTCCAGGAGCACTGCGACAAAGTCTCGTTCCGCCGTAATGATAACCGGCGTCCACGCTGGGTTACAATTGATGATAATTGCTCGGGGTGGTGCGTTTTCATCTACTTTTTGATATACCGTCCATTGGAGAGGGTATCCAACTGCTTTTCCTTTTAGGCAGTAGGGTTCCTGAGCGAAGATCATGTCAATCCCTTCTGTTGCTGCATAGTTGGCCGCTTGCGCCGTAGCTGCCTTGGCGTGCTGCAAATTGATTTGGAGACACCTTATGGGCGTTTCTGTAGTGATATTGTCTGCATTAATGTCAATTTGTTGGAGTGGGCAGTTATCGTTTCCACTGTTTGACAATACTGGTGTTACTGTGGGCTGTGGCCTGTTCGATTCTGTGTTGGTGCTGCCTGATTGATTCTCTTCAGTATTCAGTGGCGCTTCTGACCTTATCGACTTCTCGTTGGTAGATTGCACACTCCGTTGCATATGCGGGATGGTGGAAGTTAAGCCTGGTACCCAGCTTACAGTTTGCGTCTCCGCAATTAATACAGGATGGTTGTTCAGCTGTACAGTCTCTAGTTGCATGTCTGCCTGAGCAGAATCCGCAGAAAATCTTTGTGGATCTACAGTTTTCCTGGCTATGGCCAAACTGCTGGCAGCGGTAGCATCTCCGTATTCCCAGGAATTATGAGATGCCATGCGCCTGCCAGGCAGTGAATATTCTTCTGGTCTTGATGGCAGTTGCAAATCCCTCGGGGGAGCACTCAATGATCCACTTGACTTTTTGTGGGCGTCGCTCGCGTAGACGGAAGAGTGCCTTATAGTGCTTGGGGGATGTACCAGTAGTTGCGCTAAGCTCTGAGATGAGCTCTTCGGGCTTGGTATTCTCTCCGACATTATGTACCGCTATTTTTGGTTGGCGGCGCTTCTTCTTTTGTAGTTCAAGATCTATATCTACTCTCTGTAGATGCTCTTGTAGTTTTTCTACTTCCTCCGCGGTGTCGCAGTAGACTTCTAGACCTCCCTGCGGCACAGGCTGTATGCTCTTCACTGCTACCGGAATCTGATCGAGCGGAGCCTTGTCTTGCAAGACTTTCCATAATTCACCTGGGGGCCTTTTGGTCTTTGGTTTTATGATTAGACTTGGCTTACAGTTCTTTCTTAATATCTCTGCGAAGCTAGGTGCTGTGTTCAATGCTGGTTGTTGAGGCACCTGGTCACCTGTTGGCGGTTGCGCGGAATACGGTGAATTATGTACGACACCGCAGCAAACAAATGTAGAGGTGTTTGTTCCGACCTCTGCTACTGGTGGTTTCGTTCGATATTCCGGTCCCTCTAATGCAAGGCCTTTTAGAGCAGACAGTGAGTTCTTCAGTCTGTCCCGGAGTTCTAGGGGGAGTAGATACCTACCGCTTCGGTGAGTGTCTGTGATGCTGCGAATTTCCACTACTAGGGCTTCTATCCGTTCCTGTGTCGTTAGGTCTGGTTCCAGCGTTTCCTCTGTGTTCAGTGACGTATTGTTGCTGACTTCTTCAGAGAGTGCTGACGAGCGCGTCATCTCACGATGATTTATTTGTATACACTATACTGCTGATGCTAAAATAAGCAGTTGTTGTCCCTATTATTGCTAAAAATTACTTGCTATGTCAGTAGAACTTGATGCTTTGTACACTACCCACCGTAATGTGCGATGTTATTCAGTGTGGGTTACACTGATTCTTGAGAATTATGCTCAATTTATTTGTGCTAATTCTTGAGCGCTATGCACTATTGGCTTCACTATGCACTGTTGTTATACCTGCATTTAGATTCAGGGCACGAGGAACCTGTTGTTTCAAATTTAGCGTACAAATTATAATTGGTATTTGGAGTTGCACAAAGTATGACTTTTCACTATTGACGCAAGGATCACTATGCACTAATATTGCTCAATACTTGATCTAATTTGTTGCACTAGAACACAATTTTGCACCATGATATTAAAGCATTATGCACTATTCCTTCAGGACTGTGTACAGTACTATGCACTGTGATACTAGAGCACTGAATATTACTTCTCAGGCACTATGCACAGCTCTATGCACTAGTATAACACTGATATTACACTATGCAGAACACTTCCCCATTTACTTAATTATAGCACGAATTGCAAAGTAGATAATAATGATACTTTGCATAAGGAAAAATACTCTTCTTTACACTGATATTACACTATACAGAACACTGAAATTACACTATGCAGGGCGCTTTACACAGCTCAATGGCACATACAAAGAAACTGCAGAACACCCCAGGGCACGTATGTTAAATCCGTGCCTATCACGAAGGAGGGAAACTAATTAGTGGCCATGTCGCGTGGCGGAGGTTGCCAGAGAATGAAAACTCCAGTTTAAAGCGCTTCAGATTTCTGCAGTGAATAGCGGCAGTAATGGACATTTCATCATGGGATACATCAATGGAGTTCCTTGTAACGTAATCATCGATACAGGAGTCAATGTTATCATCATTCGAAAAGATGGAGCTCAACAATTGAAAAGCAATCTCATCTGGACGCCGCCCTGCGTTACCCTCCAGACTGTATCCGACGAGAAGATCGACATCGACGGAAAAGTAAACGTTAACATCACGTTTGGAAGTGCAGGCTATCATCACACGTCCTGTGTGGCAGAGGTTACAGACTCTTGCATACTCGGGTTGGAGTTTCTAAAAAAATACAATTTTTCCTTGGACTTTAAAAAAACGAACTGCATTCTGCTTCCGAGGACATAGCCTTATGATGAAGGAGTTAAATCTATCCACAAAATCATAACTCAAGACAATATCACAATACCCGTAAGAACAGAAATTTTACTTCCTGGATCCATAGCCGAAAATAGAAATTTCGCTACGGAGTCATGGAATATCCCAAGAACTATAATAGCTTGAAAGGAATACTAATAGCCTCCGCCCGACCCGTTGAGATGGACCGTTATCCCGGTGACGGTTTCCAATGTAACTGACAAGGCGAGAGTCAGTAAGAAAGGTGCAGTGGTTTTAGAGCGTATTCCCGTAATTAGCGTTGAAAGAAACAGTAATATCCCAGAATCCGAGTCTTCAGAAAGCATTACATACGAGTAATTGCATAATACGCAGTTAAACGATGAAGACAGGAATGTTGCCGAACGTGCCATTCCAGATCTTTAAGATGTGTTATCCTGCTCGTCTTCTGACGTGGGTCAAACCAGTTTGACACAACACAGAATCGATACCGGTGATCATCCACCAATCAAGCAACATCCAAGACGTCTACCGATTGTTAAACAGGAAGGGATGCGAACACTTTAAAGCACATGCAAGAAAGCAAAATCATCGAGCCTTCAGCAAGTCCCTGGGTAATACCCATCGTCCTGGTGAAGAAGAAAGAAGGGTCAACTAGAGTTTGCGTTGACTATCGCCGGTTGAACGACGTTACGAAGAAAGACAGTTACCCTCTTCCTAGAATTGACGACATTCTGGATTCTCTTTCTGGAAGCAAGTGGTTCTCGACACTTGATTTAAAGAGTGGATATTGGCAGGTAGAAATACATCCTGATGACCGAGAAAAGGCGGCATTTACTACAGGACAAGGACTTTGGGACAGTTCAAGGTGATGGCGTTTGGACTATGTAATGCGCCGGCTATATTCGAACTTCTAATGGAGACTGTTTTAAAAGGTCTTTCATACGAAGCCTGTCTGATATACCTGGATGACATCATCATCGTTGGGAAGAGTTTCACAGATCATCTAGAAAATCTTATAAAGGTGCTTCAGAAACTGAAAGAAACCAATCTTTAAGTTTCTGAAGTTGAGTCCTGCTAAATGCAAATTATTCAAACAGGAAATTACTTATCTCGGACATGTCATCTCTGCTGAAGGTGTGCGCACGGATCCTAAAAAAGAGTCAGCTGTTAAAGACTGGAGACGTCCCGAAAAAAGCTAACGAAAACCAAAGGTCACGTGAAGGTAATTAAAATTTTAATAATTCAAAATACATGATTCATAGTACGTTTACTACAAATCGTGTAATTTTCAATCGGCTAATCTTCCATACGTAGGGTGAGTTGGCGAAAAATTCTTTTGGCGTTCAAAATTTGGTGAAATTTTTGGCAGCAATGACAGCATTAAAATCTGGTTTTTAAACTTAAACAGAATAGTAAGTTTTAAGTTTTGAAGTAGTGAAACGCCTTTATTTTATGTAAGTAAAATGAGATGGTAAAATATTAGATAAGTAAAACAAAGTCCATCAGCTTTGCAAGTTAGATATCAAGTTAATATATTCAAATTCACTAACAACTAATGCATCAGCTAACAACGGACTGACTAAAGCTAACAACGGACTATCGTCGTGGAATTCAACGCACTAAACAACTTTCGTTCGAAACTTTAAAAATTCCCCATCTTTCGATTGCCACATGCGAGAAACAAAACAAAAAAAATAATAACTTACCGACAAAAATATTCATAAGTTATAAGCTTCACGGCATCTGAAATTCAACATCCCACCAGCAACAGCTTAACCTCCTGCAAATATTAAACAGTAAAACTTTTTAAAAAAACAGTATTTCAAAATTAAATTAATAAAAAAATTCTTCTGGCTACACTGAACTCGCACTCATTACAATTACCGAAATAAAGCTCTAGGTTTGCCACTGGAAAATATACAGCCGGAAACCGCACCAAATCAAAATCTCGCCAAATTAAAAACTCTCGCCAAGTTTCGCGCATACGGCGATTATAAAAGATTAACCCCTCAATCAGTAAACTAAAAAATTCCAATCAAATTAAACATAAGAAAAGCATTGACACTTGACAAATAAATTGTTACCATAACATTGGGGAGACAAAATCGATTCTCGGTTACCAGAAAAGGGGTAACAGTGTTGGTATTGGGCGCCAAATCAAAATTTCTACACTAGAACCATTACATGTATTCAATTAAGAGAAAAAGGCTCGAAGTTATGCAAGCATGTCGCTTCCAAAATTACCATACGGCCTTTAGTACTGAATGGGGTGCCCCTTCGATTAGAGACAAATTTTGCTCAGTTTTGGCAATGAATCCCCATTTCTGGTTATCATGATAGTTTTAACTTTGTTTTAGCTCCCTGCTTATTTTAATTGAAAATAAATCGATGTGTACATGGACTAAATTAAGGCAGGGGGCAATGCCTAGACTGTGCAGTCTAGGATGTTTTTTTAAGTGAAAATAGATCGATGTGTAAAGGGATACCGAGTTTTTGAAATTATTTGACTTCTTATTTTGGTTTTGTGTAGCGGCCATCTTGAAATTGTGCCTTCCGGCGCCAATCTTGGCGTCAAAAAGAATCACCAAAAAAAAAACAAGGGGTATCTATTGTAAACATTTACCACCATACGTTGGTGTTTGACTGTTCGAATCCAAAATATTTATGCATCTGTATATCTTTGTAACGTAGGTATAATGCAAAGTATAATGTCCGTATCAGTATAATGTACGTATCAGTATATTATATCTGTCTAGTTTGTAATAATGTATTTAGGCTTTATATATCTGTGTGCTGTTTTGTTATTGGTATAAGTATCTGTATCTTCATTAAAGATCTGGGTTGTATTTTTAATATCTGTATAGTTTATGTACTGCAGTTTAATATTTGTGATTCGTATTTTATATCTGTGTAATAGTGTAATTAGTATCTGTATACCAGCGTTCTTTCGCCATTCATTGCAGCTGATATCTGCTTTCTTTCGTCATTTATTGTATTTGTATATCTGCATTCTTTCCTCATTTATCGTATCTGTATATCTGAGTTAGTATCTGTATAATGTCTTGCATTAGTAATTAGACTCTGAGTCTGAATTCGCATTTAATATCTGTGAAGTAAGTAGCAGTATATATAGTAGCTGTTTATCAGTGTAATACAGTATCTGTGTACCTGTTTCAATATTTAGTACCAGTGTAGTTTGGAGCTGAGCATTTAGTATTTGAGAATTTGTGTAAAGACTTTCATTAGTGTATTTGTATTTAATATATGTGTAATAGTGTATTTAGTATCTGTATATCTGCGTAATATCTGTATAGTATTTAGCATCTGTGTATCTATATAATATGTACATTAGTATTTAATATCTGTTTCAGCATTCCTAATTATCTGTGAAATTTAATTTAATTTAATTAGTATCTATATTTTAGTTATTATCTGTGTAGCAATATGTAAAATGCATAGTTTAAGGTATCCTTCAGCATATGTAACATCGTAATAAACTCCCCATGCGTTCCTTGTGGGGCACCGAGGGTGTCGTACTAAACAGTTGCTGGATCCGAACAATACCCGATTAGTCTATGTAAGCCGCCCGGGTGTCCGGACCCGCTTTCACCTGTCACCTGTACGAATCGAGAATCATTTCCCCCAAACCCAGTTTTTTATCATCGTTGTTCTTGCTGTTATAGTTCGACCGTTTCAAACGCAACCCTGGTTGGAATTCTGCCAAAACACATAGACTCGTCCAAAAGGGGCGTACAGTTGCTACTTACTTGCTGCGACGTGAAATGTCATGTAAAAGTCTTCTCATCTCCGGAAACAGATATGCTGGAGGGGAAAAAATCCCCATCCTTCCACACTATTTTGAGAATAATTCCGCCCGAATGACGCATGCATGTTTGTGCTCAAGGTCGTCGATGAAGTGGTCGAACTATACCATGAATCGACAGATTGAAAAGTGTCTTAAGCTAGTCGCACTATTAGATTTACATATAATAGCTAAATTTTAAGTAACGCCTTCTTATAAAAAAGACAGAATTATCAGTATACTTATTTAGAAGTTAAACAACAAAAACCAGCGTTATATTTTTAAATTTTCACAGGATTAGTTTCGATGGTTTTACCAAACCATCATCCTCAGCTGCAAAAGCGCAAACTTTTTACTAAATTAATATTTTTTCGGCTTGTTATTGTATCTTAACTATCAGTATATTTATTAGAGATGAGCAGTTTTTATTCCTAATAAAATAATTTGGACTCTTTGCTGAGAATTCATATAAATTAACACCAAACTACACACACTCGATGCACATAACTTAGTTTCATTGTAATTTTTATTAATTCGAAAAAGCATTGAAATAAAGCACTACTCTTAAGAAGTAAATAAATAGAATATGGACAATTTTTTTAGCAAATTCTACAGTAATTTTAAAAACATTTCTCAATCCATTCGTGATAAAAAATTTTCAATCCCAAACAGTCGTCTGTTTTTAAAAACGTTTATCCCTGATTCCGAACTGCTTGACTCTTTTATAACTTCAGTGTGCTTTGATTGGTACCATTTAAACAAGCAAACACCAACGCAGAAACAAGTCACGATCAAGATCATAGGTAAAACAAAAAATAATCCGATAATAGCGTACAGCTTCCTTTTAAAATATGGCAAATTTCGAGAACAATAGGAGGTATTTTTTATACAAATTTCATCGGAAAAATCTCCACAATTGTTGAAATCATCGCAGCGAAGATCGTTCGAGATGCAGAGACCGTTTTTGCATATATATGATGAATTATCAATGCAGTTACTACCATTGAAAATTTCGGCGGCTGTGTATATAATACTAAATGCAGGAAGTCTCCTCGCTTTGCTGCTTTTCATTATTTTTATTCTCACTACGTTATCCTCAAATATTAGTGTATTTGCTCCTAAAACATGAATTCCTGTAAACGACTTGCAGAAATGGGCCGTGGTAGAATTGGTAATGAATTGCAAATAACTGTGACATCCGTTACCTAACACCAGCTTTTCAATACTTAGGACTAATTTGTGCATTTCAGGAGCTATTAAATCCAAGGAGCAGTTATAAGGTTTTCCCTCAGGAACTGTCTTTGTAAAAATTAGATGGCCTGAAGAATTTTTACCTGTGTGTCCAATCATGAATTCATTCTTGCCCAAATCACATAATGTTCCTACGTCATTGCTTTCATAGCATATTACACCACAGCTAAAATATAATGAAACTAGTAAATGAACTATGGTTTTTATCAATTTCATTGCAGGATTTTCTACATCAAAATTCTGGAAATGTTTCTTGAATGTCAATCTATTAAACTTAATGCACTTACACAGAAGATGATTTAACTCATTGTTACAGGAGCATGACCTTTTAGACTCGCCAGATACTTCTGCAACAGCTGATATTCTTCTTAAAAGTTTATTTATTTATTTTTAAATATACTAAAGTCGTTGCCAGATTTAAATTTCAAATTTCCAATTTCTGTACTACACTGCCAGATAGTCTGCCAAAAAGTAAATTCACAAATAACAAAAAGTGATCACAAATAACAAAACCTGCCAAAAAGTAAATTTCTATAATATTTGAGTTAATGCAGTATGTTCAAATCACCAGATTTAACTTTTGCATTAACATATATATATGAAACTCAAAGCTGATTGTTGAATTTCTAATTTATTTCTGATTTTTAAAACCTTCATTGGTTGTTGATTATTAACCATCGCATGCAAGTTTATTTTCAGTAACTTCAGTAACTCAAAGTGAACAGTGGCAACGTTCTACAGAAAAAACATTTATTTCCAGCGCGTGAGACTGTATCGGAAATTCTAAAGATATGCTCAATTTAAAACTATTTTGCAATATTTCTCTTGAACTGAATTTTATGGTTTAAGTGCAAGGAACATGACATTTAATAAATAAAGGTAACACACAAAATGTTAAAAAAACGCCCTTTTGGACGTAATTTAAAATCTGAAACCTTTCAGGTTTTTTTTTCTTTTAATTAGTTTTCTGAAACGTCTAATCAGTCAAACGAAATTGATCTCGACCGAACGTGATAATCTTGTAAAATTTATCTACGCATGCGCAAATATTTTTTGAGGGAAAGAAATTAGAATTACATAAATAGAAGTTTACTAGTCCAAAGGACATTTTAATTTGAATAGCTCGTTATTTAAGTCATTAAATATTATGTAAGTAAAAAACGTACCCTAGAAACAATGGAACACTACTTTTTCTCAAAAGTACAATTCCAACAACAAATACTGCTGTATATTAAAATGCATCGCTTACATTTATAGGTACCATATTCATGTACTCTCCCTTTTACAACTAGTTCTTCAAAACTGAGCAGAGAAATATTATGTGCGTGTCATTTCTGTAGAGCGGAGTTAAAAGAAAACCTTTACAAATTAAAACCTCATATGAATAGATGCGCTATAATAAATATTCCTTAATATGAGTGTCTCAAAACGCAATATCAAATAGTTCAAGAATCAAAGTTGTGCAAGCTATGTTTTAAAATGCACAAAAAACCGATGAAGTCTACGTTTACCTGCAGAATGTGTAAGATTGCCGATCACAACAGTTTACTTTATGGCTGATTCAAAACCTGAAGTTACTCCGAATGTTTCAAGTGAGTCATTCGCGACTGGGAACGAGAAGGTGGAAATCCGTGTTTTAACTTTCGAAAACGTTAATCCAGAGGTCAGTTTTCATTAATCTCCATTTAAATAAACAACGTGTTCTCTCCAAAGCCCAGACACTATGCTACTAAAGCATCTGTTTTGAGAGGCTGAACAAATTAGTCATTTAGCCATCTCATTTTACAAAATGTTTTCTAGGATGCAGCATACGTGGGTCGTTTTGAAAGATCATAAAAGAGAACTCCGTCTCAGTTTTGACCTAGAACACCCAAGAATAGATCAAAAGTTCTGTCATACCACTTCTTCTGATTACCAGCGGCTGAGCTGTAAAATCGCTCAAAACCGGTAGTTCCATCCTGGGTTTGAATCCCAACGAACAAGTTGAGTGCATGGGCGTTCATGTGGTTTTCCCAATGCGTGACGTGTATACCAGCCAATTTCTTTTAAAACGGCATCCACAAAAACATTCCTCTTCTTACGAACAAAGCCCTCGAGTGTTTGACCTCAATCAATAAACCAAACCAAAACTTCTTCCTCTACCACTACTCTATTCACAGGACTCTCGACTTCATGCCGTGAATGCGTTAGACATTTACGATCATCCATGCCTTCTACAGGATTCGAGCTCAGGACCCAAGGCAATGGCAACCGCAGCCGTCTTCCCTACCCCCATACTAAAAAGCCCACACATATTGTACTTTTTTAATCATTAGCCACTTGAGCAACCAGTCATCTAAAACAGTTATTATAAGAAAGAAATATGTGCATAATGATTTGACAAATCCACTCAGCTAACGCCGAGTAAAAAGTAAAACGAATTTAATTGGGGCAGTGGCAAAAGGTTTTTTTTAACATTGAGTTTGTTGGTTAAATTCAAAAGAAAAATTGTGTTTTACGGAGTTGTTACTCGCTTTTTTCAAATCGCTAAGTTTACCGATTAAATTTGAGAAAAAATATCGTACGCTTTGAAAATGTATGATGCTAAAGAGCTTCTATAGCACTGAGTTTTTAATCAAAATTTCTTCAAATTCATCCAGAATATGAAATAAATGAAAAGCAAATTTGAAATTCAAAATTCTGGCTTCAAGGCGCACATATTCGGGAGGAGGACTATTTGTATTCAAAATCTGGTAGTTCTAAGAGTAGCCGAGCACTATAAGAGGAATATGTACGCTATAAGATATTTCTCCAGCCTTCTTAGCATGCCTTCGTGGTGTTGTGGTCAGCACGTTCAACGTGCATTCGAGAGGTCCGAGGTTCAAGTCCCGGCGAGGGCATTGCTCATTTCTCATTTCTCCTGCTTTAAAAAAATACTTAATATCTCTACAGTGGCGCCCGAACAGGAAAGATATATAAGGTATTTCACCCGCCTTCTTAGCTGCATGGTGTAGTGGTCAGCACATTCGACGCGGATTGGAAAGGTTCGAATCCCGTCGAGGGCATTGCTCATTTTTCATCTCTACTGCTTCCAAAAAAATACCTAACGTCTCCACAACATATACATACAGATTCTTCATTACATAATAACAGATAAATTAATTATCCCGAAATCAGATCCTGAAATCTTTATCAGTAATGCAAAACAAAGAAATATGCAATTAAACATGGTATAAGATAGTTATCAATTATAATTGTGAGTCGGACAATAAGACTTTAAATAGTTTGGAAACTTTCAAGTTTTTTGCTTCGTTTTTTTATTTTTTTTTTTTCCGTTCCAATCAGTGTATGGCTTTAGAATTAAACACATTTTCCTACTCTGTTTGCATCTTAATAAAATGATGTTATATTACCTGATGCACGAACAGTTTTTTTCCTCATTTATTTTTTTTTTTCAGACTACTGTACAATGTAATCTAAGTCAATAGTTAGAAAAACACTGTAACATTATAATAGTAATCAAGTAAAATGTCTTTCACATTTCAGCTCATCATAGCCAAACATATACTTTTACTCTAACATATAATGCTTGAATAAAAAAATTCTTATTTAAAAAGCAAATCATATGTTTAAAAATAGAACACGCCTATTAAATTTATAAATATAAATTAATGCTGTTTGCAAATATATGCCTAAAACAGAACTTTAATAATTCATTTTCTTTGCTTGCATTTTTTGTACAATTAAGAAACGTTTTTATTAAGCTAATTTGTAATATATTGCGATCATTTTTGCACAGAGTTTAAGTATTCATTTACTGATTTATCAAACCTGTTATTTCTACCCGGAAAATGCACCAGACATCTACATCTAAAATTTAATTGCTGGCTTGTATTCATTTGAAAAACTATGACCAGTGCTTAACTACTTAACAACATACAAGCAAGTAGATCCTTAACTAATCAATAACAGTTTGTTTAATAATGACTATTCCTAATATTAAACTTGTAGTGCCATTAGGTTATTTGGAAGCAGAAGATATGAAAAATGATCAATGCCCTCGCCGGGACTCGAACCATGGACCTCTCGAATACGCGCCGAGCATGCTGACCACTACATCACGAAGGCATGCTAAAAACGTCGGAGAAATACCTTATAAACTAAAAAAAATTATCTCATATGGTGAGCTATTAAATTATACACATTTTTTGCTACATTTCATTTGAACTTATTTCTTCGAATTTCATTAGAGATATATATTTTCATTCAATCGATTCAGTTCTCATTTCGCGGCAAGGTAAAAATGCGTAAAAACTCGAAGCATCTTTAGTAAAAATTATAAAATATAAGAAAATCTAAAACACCAAATATTGTTAAAAAGATTAAAAAAACAATTTTTGCAATTAAAATTAGAGTTTCTACCTAAAAATAAGTTATTAGGCCAGCATGTAAGAAGACAGATTTTCGGTGCACAAAACTGAATGCTGACATTTGGTCCATGTCTCAGCAAAAAAAAAAGACACCGAAATTGGTGCACAAACTGACTTAATTCACTCTTCTTCTAAAAGTTTCAAATGCAAACAAATGTGAATTTAGTTACGCTTAACTTAAACTTACCAAGTTACCAACATATAAGAATGAAACAACTGAGCTCACCGAGCCGGTAGCACATTGGGTAAATACATGTATGCAAAATATAAGAAATACGATGGCTTTGCTCTACGTGAACAGGCAACCTATAATTAACTTTCCGCAATTTCAGGATCTTCCCCGTAGACCAGTACTTTCGAGAACATTTTGGCTTCTTATATAACCGCTAGTATAAATACCGAGTACGCGCCATTTTTCGTCAGACGGCTTCCTTCTATCGCTGCTACAAGACTCTACTGCTGCATTTCCCATCTTTCTTCCCTTTGTTAGAACAGTTATGATGTAGAAAGCCTAAATTTAATCTCATTTAATTAAAGTCATTAAAATCATTATTGAATATGTGATTTAGAGAATTCATCTAAAGGAAAAATGATCTGCGTTGAGAATTGAATAAAGATGTAAAAACTAAAAAGCTAAATCCTTCTATGTTGTCATTTTGCAGTCTTCTACTCAGCCACAACAATGCCCGGACTCTGATGTAGTGATCGCCAAGCTTTGACATTTCTGTGCCCATCTGCTAAAATATTACATGTATGCACAAAAAGTAAGAAATCTAAAACTAATTCCACAAAGACCCAAAGGAAGTGATTCCTTATAAACATGTAAAAAAATTTGTAATACTATGTAAGGTTTTAGTTAAACTAACAAAGTTTTATTTTAATTTGACTTTTTCTATCTCTCCTCATTTCATCTTCCCGTTAGAATAAGTGAGCGTTTCAGCTTTATGCTAATTTGAAGTGGAGCCAAGTAGTATTTAAACGAAAGGTAGAAACCTTTCAGTGTGAGAGAGCTTTTAGTCTCAGACCACTGTTACTCTTTTCAACGTTCGCCTGACCAGCTAGTATTTAAATTCTAAGCCGTAGCGCTATTACTTTATTACTTATTGAAGTAATTCTAAGTGCGTCAGTATTAGTTAAATCTTGCTACTCACCATTTAGTTTAGAGGCCAACCTCGCGTTATAGCTCTGTGAGCAACGACTACTTAATTTCTAATTAGCTTTAGTTTAAATTATTTGATTGTTCCGTTTAGACCCAAGTGTGGTCATTATTTTCTGTATCCCTCCCGAGTTGGGAAGTGGCTGTAAATAATTGTGGTTTAATAAAAGAGGATTTTAAATCCTTCTTACGTATAGTTATTCCACCACTTAATCACAGTATTCTACCACAGAACATAGCTGCATTCAGCTCCCTGTTCAAGATCAGGACTTTAACTACTTCACGAAGATGTTCGCCAAGAATATACACCGAACACTCAACGGACAACTATATATATATATATATATATACCTTACCTGACAACTATACATATATATATATATATATACATTTGGTAGGGACGATTACAACCAAAACTGGAGGTCCACAACTACATGTTATAGCAGTTTCATATACAAAATTTCAAAGTTCTAAGGCCACTCGTTTTTGAGTTATGCGAGATACATACGTACATACAGATGTCATGAAAATACTCTTCTAAATCCATTTTACAATCCTTTTCAAAAAACCAGTCCTTTATTCTGTCTGCCCTTACGTATAGATGTCACGCAGAAACATTGTTAAATAGATTCGAGAGCGATTAAAATGAATATTTGTTAGAAATAAACGATACACTAAATACTTCCCAATTGCAGTACTTCCTTTACTTCGCACAAGGAAGTAAAAATGAAGACCTGATTATTTTAAATTTACATGTATAAGAAATAATATTTATAAATATCAAATATTATGTTATTATTATAACAATGATGTTAATTCCTGTTTGGTCTTTTTGTAATTCTACTTTTGAATTTTTCTTAATGCTCAAATCTCATACATTCTTATACATGAAAGGCAATGATGTATAATCAAGTGCCTTTTCAATAAAAAAACTGATGTATACACCACATGACTTCCTTGTACGGATGTTAAATTATACGCATTTTGTATTTCATTTAAACTTATTGGATTGAATTAAATCTACATCACCCATAGCGCATAAAGCACAAAAGAACAAAGACTCATTAAAAATTCACTATATTTGTTTACCACAGCGACACTCTGACGCTAGATTTTAACAGCGTTACATCCCATTCATTTTACAACTTATCAGAATGCACAAAAATTATGTATATCATCTGGAGAATTACTTAATCTTTTCCACATGTTCTATTCAAATATTATAATAAATCTAAAACAATACGTAAAAAAATTTAACAAACAAACAAAAAAGAAAGAAACGGTTTTGCACAGACGATTCAGTATTTCTTAATCAATTTATTCAGTTCTCACTTCGCGGCAAGGCAAAAATACATAAAAATTCAAATTATCTATATTAAAAATTACAAAGTAAATCTCAAACACTAATTTCCTCGAAGAAATTCCAGACGGGATTAAGCATGATTTAATTCGCAATAATAAAAGAAGGCGTTAGTTTTGTTTACTTACAAAGCTTAGTTTCTGTGGATTGGCAACAAATTCAATATTCTCCTATGTTTCAAAAGTAAACAAATATGTCCGCCATGAGAAAAGTGATTACGCTTAGCCGCACGTAAACAACTTTTAAATTGTTGATAATTCTGCAAATGTTTCATGCAGATTTACTAAAGGCATAAAAACCTTAACCGAGAGATAAGAATAACATAATTCAACCATTTTTAAAGCAAAAATGCACAATTTACCAACATATAAGAATAAAAAAACTGAGCTCCCTGAGCCGAGTAACAGGGTGTATACATATATATATACTGTATATATATAACACTCACTAACTATGCTACCAAAAATAAACATATAAAAAACAAACGAAGTAACATACTAAATATATGAGCATTTATCGCGTAGTAAACTTCCAAGTTGCTTTTAACAATAAATCTCTGGGTAAGTAGGGCGCTCTGAACTTACTGTGATAATAAATTGAGGATATATGATACAGATCTATACATGATACAGCACTTAACTTTATGTAGAACCTTCAGTAAAACCTCATTCTAATCGCTTATGTACGAAGTTATAAACTCTAATGATATTTTCGCCGAGATTCTACCATTAATTTTTTAAGTGATTTAAATAGCAGTATTTAGTCTGTGGTTAGCAGTAGAATCTATACATATAAAGAAGAAAGTCTGTTTGTTTGTCCTCTAATAACTCAGTCACTAACTACCACAGCTATGGTCACCAAACTTTCTGCAATTCTTTTCGGGGTCCTGGAAAAGGACGACGTCCAATTTTTTCCAAAAAAAAGTAGCTAAAATCAGAGATACTAATTAAAAACTGGGAAAATGGCAATTTTCGCCCTCATTTTTCTGAGTGGCAATAGTCTCGCACACTGGAGATGAAAATCTACTTTAGTTCGAAATTTGTTGCCACTGCTCGCTTTCAAATCCTAGAGATTGCTAATAAAAAATTTCGAACTTTTACGATGAAATAAAAATAGCATTGCCAAACATTAAATACATTATTCGCGATTTCAAAAATTCGTGGGAAGCCGTTTCGACTATTCCCATCTTCGTACGATTTTAATCATTCGAAATATTAATTAAAAACTCTGAAAGCGCTCATTTTCGCACTCATTTTTCCAAGTGGCAAAGATCCCGCGCGTTGGAGATAAAAATGTTTAATTTCGAAACGTGTTGATACTGCTCGCCTTTCAAATCGTAATTAAGTTTGTTAGTCAAAAATTTGTAAGTTTTACAAAATCTATACATATAAAGAAGAATGTCTGTTTTTGTGTGTGTTTGATTTTCGAGTTATTGATTTCTGATCGATTATGATAGTGTTTTGCCATATTCAAGAGACAAAAATTGAATATTTGTGAAATACTAGATGGAACTTGAGCTTTTATGATTATTTGATTAGTCGAAAAAATAAGAAGACAACAATCATTAAAAACTGCGTGCCATTGTTCCTGTTATAATATGAGAGAATTAACTTATTTTTCTATCGAAAATTTTTATGTAGGTTCCATATCGCATCAGACTGAAAAATGTATGACTACGAAACGTATATTTTGCATCGTTATTAGAGAAGGATTACAGCAGTATCGTTCTCTCTGTTGTTAGATGCATTACCCTCAATCTAACTTAACTGGCATCGGGTACTTCCGCTATTAATATATAAAATAAGTGAAGAATTTGAAAGAAACTGAGAATTCTTCAGGAATAAATACACAGTTTGAGAGAAAAAGAAAAGATATGTGTATATCTTGAAGGAGACTTAAGACAGGAAAAACGATCTTTGTTTTCTGAATCGTTAGTAGACTGAGTAAAATGGAGTATCTCTAGAAGCTGATAGAAATATAGGAATGTTTCCTGTAAATTAAAGCTAGATTGAGTAACATGCAGTATTTCTACAAGCTGAGAAAAATATAGGAATGTTTTATGTAAATTAAAGCTAGATTGAGTAACATGCAGTATCTCTACAAGCTGAGAGAAATATAGGAATGTTTCATGTAAATTAAAGCTAGATTGAGTAACATGAAGTATCTCTACAAGCTGAGAGAAATATAGGAATGTTTCATGTAAATTAAAGCTAGATTGAGTAACATGCAGTATCTCTACAAGCTGAGAGAAATATAGGAATGTTTCATGTAAATTAAAGCTAGATTGAGTAACATGAAGTATCTCTACAAGCTGAGAGAAATATAGGAATGTTTCATGTAAATTAAAGCTAGATTGAGTAACATGAAGTATCTCTACAAGCTGAGAGAAATATAGGAATGTTTCATGTAAATTAAAGCTAGATTGAGTAACATGCAGTATCGCTAGAAGCTGAGAGAAATATAGGAATGTTTCATGTAAATTAAAGCTAGATTGAGTAACATGCAGCATCTCTACAAGCTGAGAGAAATATAGGAATGTTTCATGTGTAAATTAAAGCTGGCAGTTTCTCAAGTTTCCTACAGTATTTAAGATGCATATATTAAGCACTGATTTAGTACTTTATTTTAGAGTTTAGTATTTTACAATGTCTTAATTTTAGAAACTTTGAAACATAGAATTAAGAATATAGGATATAGAGTGGCTCACAAATGTTTTCGGACCCTTGTATTCTTAAAATTTAGTTACATAGATATTGTATTAAATACTGGAAAATAGACTTCAAATATTTTTCTTACGTTCTTCTGTTTTAAGCCTTATTACTTCCTTGTACATGTAAAAAGGAAGTATTGTAATCGCAAAAAATGTCGGGTATCATCATACGTCAACGAAAATACCTATTTTGACCCCTATCGAATGCAATTGAACGCTGTTCTTGCTTGACATCGCTTCATGAGCACAGAATAAAGGACCAAACGAATTATAAAACCGATTTAAAATATGGATTCAGAAGATAATTTTTTCGTAGGATCTGTATGCACGTATATGCATGTATCTCTCATAAGTAAAAATCGAATAGCCTCAGAACGTTGAAATTTTGTATGTGGGACTACTGTAACATGTAGATGTGCGCCACCCTTTTTGGTTGCAATAGGCCGCACCAAAAGTACATATATATATATTGTTTCAAAAGAATATAGTTAAGTTAAATTAAATTTAAATAATTCTCTCGCGCCATTGCTGCAAGGAATGAAATTTGAATTTAACAAAATTTCTATTCGTAAAAAGCAAATTAAAGTAAAAAATTAATTAAAGAAATAGGTTTAAAAGAAATTATAAATAAATAATTTATATTGCTGCGAACTAATCTACAATATCATTTAAATTCTGAGAACATAAGTAAATCAAGTGCAAGTATCAAAATCTATTAACAAATATAAAATCTAATAAATTTTTTAAAATCCTAAAAATTATAAAAATGCATGAGTGAATAATTGTTGAGCTGGCAGAAGACATTCTTATCAAGGGGAAGTGGCTCTGAAACCTAACTCCTCAATTATTCATTTCGTGTTTATTTATGCAGGCAAGGGTCAAATTCAAAACCAAAAGTAAAACCAAATGATATGATTTACCAAAAGTAATTCAAGCGAGTGGAATTTTCAGAAACGAACAAATTAAAGTAAATATAAAACAATATTTTTAAAAAAAAAAACCAATACTTTCTTAGAAAACCAATATAATTTAGAAACTCTTGCCCACAAAAAACTTCCCCGACACGACACGAATATGCATATAAACAAAAAAGAAACAGATACTATTAATACACAAAAATAAATAAACTAGTATCTATATTAAATAATACTAAAACAATATAATAAAGGCAAGTAAAAAGTAAGTTTTAAATTAATTTAATTAATTTACCATTTATTTCTGTTTGGAGTGTGGACAAGGAGCAGCGTGTCGAACTAAGTGATGTAAAGTAGTGTGTTTCTTCTAATTACAATATAAAAGAGGGCGCTAGTAAAAGGCAAAGTTGAGTGATAAGCTGCTGTATGTAAGAACCATTTAAAAAACTATTTAAAAAAACTATTATGCAAACTATATGTAATGTAAAAATGTGTTCTGTAGCTAAAAAATTTTTAAATCTAACTTTGTAGTATGGTAAAAATGTGAAAAAGCAAACTGTTGTAATGTGAAAAATGGTTGCAAATGACTAAGGACTGTAAAAGTTTTTAAGGACTGTAAAAAATTTAATGTAATTTATGAAGTATTTTTTAATTTTAATTTAGAAAAATTAAAATTTTTTTATGTCCACTTTGTTACTCGGCTCGGTGAGCTCAGTTTGTTTATTCTTATATGTTTGTAAACTGTGCATTTTTTTTTGTTTTAAAAATGCTTGAATTATGTTGTTCTTATCTTCGGGTTAAGGTTTTTATGCCTTTAGTTAACCTGCATGTTATAGTTGCAGAATTATCAGCAATTTAAAAGTTGTTTAAGGGCGGCTAAGCCAAATTTTTTTACCATAGCAGACGTATTTGTTTATATTTGAAACTTAGCAGAATAGTGGATTTGTTGCCAATCTAGGGAAACTAAGCTTCGCAACAACAAAGTAAGGTCTTCTTTTATTATTGCGAACTAAATTATGTTTAATCCACTCCGGAATTATCATTGAAGTTATTAAATTATCCCATATTGACTCAGCGTCCACAGAAAATTAAGTCAGTTTCTAAAAATTCAGTGTCTTTTTGGCGAGAGAGAGCAAAAGTTAACTTTCAGTTTTGTGCACCGAAAGATCTGTATTGTTTGCCTGGCCGTATTGTTTGTTTCTGCGTAAAAACTGCAATTTTAATTGCAAATTGTTTTAATTGTTTAATTATATTTGCTGTTTTATGTTTTTCTATATCATTAAATTTTTAATGAAGATATTTTGTGTTTTTATTATTTTTGCCTTGTCGCGAAGTGAGAACTGAATTAATTGAATGAGAAATACATCTATAATGAATTCGAGGAAATACGTGTTTGATATTAGCTGAAAATACTGTCGCCAGTCTGTTTTGGACACAGGAGAATGTTTAAGAGTAGCGCATGCGCATTAGGTAAGCGGCGCTGAATCGTCTGTGAAAAACTGTTTATTTTTTATTTGTTTAATTTCTTTTATACATCGTTTTAGTCTTATTATAGCATTTAAATAGAACATGTTTTAAAGATTAGATAATTCGTCAGATGATATAATTCTTTTGCTTTCTGAGTTATAAAATAAATGAGGTATAATGTTGTTAAGTGAACCTAGCAGTAGATTATCGCTATGGCAAATAAATATAGTGAATTTTAAAAAGTGCATTTATTCTATTGTGGTTTATGCGTTATCGAGGAAGTATACTTAATTTAATTCCATAAGTTTAAATGAAATGCAGGAAAAAATGCATATAATTTAATATTCCGTACATCAGATTTTATTTTCAAAATAACTATCATCAAAATATTCCTCACAGTAAAATAATTTGTTCAAAAGGTGTCAATCCCTAATTCGCACAAGCCAAATTTTTGTTGAAATGTTTTCATAGACAAAGTTTCTTGTTATAATTGTTTATTTTAAGAGAAAGTACATCACAGTAATTATTGCCTGCATTTTGAAATTTTTACTTTTTTAGCAAAATAAATTAACAGTTCCATGTATGACGTGAATATGACAAGAAGATAACAAATGAACTACCAATACAGTTACGGATTTAATAATTCTTCTTTTTAAATATTGTTACGTTTTTCTCTTCTTCTTCTTACGTACGTTTGTTAAAGGGTTTCGTGGATTTGGAGTGAATAACGACGACAGTCGATGAAGTATCGAAACACACCTTATTGGCCAGTATTTTTCAAGACAGCTCCAAAAATACTTTTACAGTCGTCGAAGAACTACTACAAATAAGCTGGAACAATCAGCGACACAGACTTGAGACTATCGCGCTATAACGGTGAAGACGGCTTCACAGCAATGCACCAGAGTACAGTTCCCGACTCCGCTCGGTCGTTCTCGGAACTCCACGTACTCTCGAGATTCTCCACGCTAGAACTCGTGATGCACTCGACGACTCGGTTCAGTCGAGCTCCCGACTCGGTTCAGTCGTTCCCGAAGCTCAACACAGTCTAAGATAAAACTCGACAATACACTGCCTCGCGATACACTAAGAGACTCGCTCGATGCTCTCGACGACCAATTCGGCACTAGACTACGCACTGACTCTTTAACCAGCTCCGCACTAGTCCAACTAACTTGCACCGATTCAATTGACTCCCTCTCCGCGTACCAGCAGGGTTTATATAGCTTTTGACTTATGTTCGAGACCGTTCTGGGCTAAACCAGGAAGAATTCGTTCTAGAATGTTCTCCATGCGTCTATACCATAGCTCCAATTTATCGCGAAATGTCGCCAACTTGGCAATTTCTCGCCAAATGGGGAAACCCTGCCGTTCCTTGTCATTTTGCGGCAACCCTAAACCTGCTTTGCTGGGAAGCTATCTTACCGCGCCTGAACATTTCGTAACAATATGGTAGAAGTAATTCAGATATCCAAAACATCTTTGATGTAAAGTGTTTAACTCCCTTTGATGCAATATGCTTGCATGCTTATCTCTTTGATTCAATAAAACTATATAAATTGGAACTGTTGTTGATGACTAGAGTTTAAAAACATTACAAGCTAACACCAATGAATAACAGATTTATTACATAAAAAATCATAGAAAGAATGTTTTCCCTCTCAAGTGGTATATTCAATTAATATATAAAATTGGAAAGATTTCAAGATCTTATAAATGTAAGTGTATTACATATACATCAGGATCTCCAAAACCAATATCCTGAAGATTTCCCTGGCGAAAAAGCAATGGAATGTTTACTAAAATGTTCTACGCCCATTACGGGGATGAGAAATGCAATGTTCGCTACTGATTCTAAATATTAAGAAACTAATAACAAGGATAATAAATTTTCACTACAGTAACAGTAGCTAATGGAGTTGGATGATCCATTCCTGTATAGTAATTGCATGCAAAATTCTGAATTTTGTAATGATTTTCACCCATCGTACGTTAGCCCAGAACGGCTATTAATTTCATTTTGACATTTTGCGCTGATTTACTATAAATATTGGTTAACGTTTCAAATTGTTGCCACCAAATATTAGAGTCTTGTATTATATCTAAAGAAATTAAATAATGAAGACTGCATAAATGTATGTATGTTTCTCGCACTGGGATAAAACAATGGTTCTAACAGCCATCCAATTTTGAATAATGTACTTAAAATCGTTTAAAAGAATGTGTTAAAAAGTTATTACAGCCATCTTACATTTTGTGATTATTCTTGTAATTAAAAAAAGAACAGTTAATATAAGTTATGATTATATATACAGTCAAAAGAGGACATAAGAATACACATATTTGTCTTTATTCATACAATCATAGAAGGACAAATGAACACGCAGTTGTGTTTCTTTAAACAATAAAAATATGATGTGTTTATAGCGACCTCACCTTGTAAGAATTTTAAGTTTTACTAACGTTTATTTTATTTTAAAACTTTGCTACCATCTTCTCTTATTTTCCATTTCCGCCCAGAAATAAGCTCGAAAGAGAATTGTTTATGTAAATGAGGTTGCAAACTCTATAGGTATTTAATACATGGCTTTTACCCTAGAGAGAGAGAGAGCGACTTCTCGCTGCTTTATCGCGCATGTGCTTTTCATGTCTGCCTTTAAGGCCAGAACTTACACTGGTTATCATAAATTAAGGAAAAGTCACAAAAATAGCGATTACTCTCTCAAAAATAAGTCAAACCGTGTAAAATTTGAATATGTTGCCAAGTAAGAGTAGCTGAGTAAACCTGCAATATGCAATTAGTGGCGCTGCACTCGACGTACGTCATCTGTGAGGAGCATAAAAATCCATGTTTGAGAGCAAGCCCAAATATTTCACTATGATAGTGACATCAAAAATCTAAGAAAGCTCATTCGTAACAATGACTTCTAGGCATCATTTGCCTGCAGAACTGCGATGGAGAGTCATTGGGAGAGTAGAGGCAGGACAAAGTCAAACAGAAATGACCAGACGGCTAAAGGTGAGTCCTTCTATGGTTTACAGACTTTGGAGGCAATTTTAAACCACAGATTCGGCATCGAGAAGGTTCGGCCAAGGTCGGCCAACTGCTATGATGAGCGCCGATGACCCATATTTGACATTATGTGCACGCAGGTACAGAACCGCTACTCCAACACTTCTTAGATCCTCCGTTCCTTCAACGGGCACGATAACAAGTGCGCTGGACGCCTGATCAATGGAGGGCTGTTCTCTTTACGGATGAGTCTAGTTTAATTTAGATTGATATCTTCAACAGGATGATTATATCTTCAACAGGAAACAGTTATGCGCATGGAGTGGCCAGCTCGATCCCCGGACTTAAATCCTATCGAACACATTTGGGATGCTTTAGGGAGAAGTCTAGCTGCTCTCAATTAGTCCCCTCAAACCCTTGCCGCGCTTGCAACTGCTTTGCGAGAGCAATGGCTCTCGCTTCCTATGGAACTGATAGACCGCACAATGAAAGCATCATACATCGCTGTATGTGCTGTATTTCTTCTAGAGGCGATCATATTCCATATTGAAGGTATTTTTCTTATAGCAAACTGACACCTTCGATTTGTTCATTTTATACATGTGCTAATTTCTTTACTACCACAATTGTCTGATAAATTCTTGTTATGTTATTTGATACCTTACTATACACTGCATATTGTGAGTAAGTTTCAAAACATTCTACCTGTTACCTTTTCAGTAATCGTGATTTATGTGATTTTTCCTTAATTTATTATAACAAGTGTAGTTCTTGCTAATATTTGAAGACGTACTATAGTTTTTGCATTCCGCTCACTGCATACGTAGTGTTTAAAGGCTCATCTTCGCTTTACGACTCTCTATAAAGTATTGAAGTTTTGTTCTTATTTAGCTAAGTTAGTTTATTTCTTATTTTTTAAGTTTTAGACCATACGTGCTGGTCTCTGTATCCCGAAGTGCTGGAACGGCTGTACGCTGTGAGAAATAAAAGGTAAATTTAACCCTCCTTATCTTTATTGTATCTTCTAAACACGCACGAACATAGCCTTGAGTAAGCTCCCTGTTTCCTACTCAGGAGTCCGGTTATGTTTTCAAAAACAATTAGAAGGAACAGACGTTCACACAACCTTAATTGTAAAATATGAAATTCTTAAGAAAAAAACTACTTTAAAAATTTACCAGTTGTATCATCATTTTAAAGCTAATTGAAGAAATTTGGTAGAAAACATTTCCGAAATTTTAATTCCTTCATGGGGTTCTCGCTTTGGTGGTGTGGTAGCTTATGTCTCGTTTTGCACTATAGCCCAACTAATGGTGTGTGTGTGTGAATGATCTTTGACTGGAAAGAAAATCTGCCTTCATTCTAGAATATTTTCCGCTTAAAAAACCTAGCTTACTCTTTTAAAGTTTCCTGTCTTGTGTTTAAAATTATATTTAGGCAGATACCAATGCCTTTTTATCCTGAACTTATTTTATAATAATTTAAGATGCTACTTTGGTAGACGGTTGCATGGATTTTTGGCGATTGTTTTTGGCGAGCGAAACGACTTATGGTAAACCCATTGCTGGAGAAATTATTTATGGTAACCGATACTTTGCCGTCATTTTATTTAAAAAACAATGCGTTTTATTATGCATAAATTCCGTGTTTTAAATATTATTTATAGCTTCTAAATATTAAAAATCAATTTAATTTTGCATTTTTATTTAAAATAAAAAATTTTTTGTTTACGATATTTTATGTTGGAGATGACGGAATCAATGACGTCTTATTGCTTTAAAAGTAATTGGTTTTAATATATATAAATTTAATCTAATGTTTTAAACATTATTTATGGCTGTTAAATATTAAAATACAATTTAATTTTGCATTTTTAAATGACTTTTTTATGCATGATTATTTAAACAATTTTAATTCTATGCGTGATGTAATCAGCTCCCTGATTGGTTACAGAATATTTGTGCATTAGGTAATTGGTCTTTGTCATTAGGTAACTGCTAAATTGTGTATTCCATCGCACTAAAAAAATGGCAAAAAAATAACGAGCGATGCTATCAAAAAATGCTGAGATATTTATTGCCACATATGTTTCAAGTTAAGTAATTATATCGTATAAAATTTATTTTAAAGTATTCGAATTTAAGTAATATTTTAATTCTTTTAAACGTTGGTATGATGTTTTTAATTCGATATTCAGTTTAAGTAATATTTTAATCCAATTAAACGCTGTCGAAATGTTTTTATAGCGGGGGTTTTTATTCTAAGTTATATGAAAGTAATAATTTAACCTTACTTTAGTATTTTATACTCGTTGTAAATTTATGTATTTACATGCCTGCTATCTTAAAAAACGACGTTTTCAGCAAAAAAAATTAATCCATTATTTTTAACGATATTTATTTTTTTAAAGTTTCGAATACTTTACTTTGCGTAAAATACGTAAAAACAGTGTTTTTCAAGATGGCTGACGATTGTAAAAACCGTGCCAACAATTGCGCCAACGTAAATCGCCAAAATCCGTGCAACTGTTACCAAAATAGCACCTAATTTAAAATTTTGGAAATTATTTAATCAAATAAACCCAACTTAATATTTCAAGTTATTCGCCTTTCATTAGAATGATTATGGTTTCTTCCTGTGGCTTTTTAGATAAATACTCAATTTCACTACATGTACTTAAGTTGCATCATTTATAAAACCTTCAACATCAAGGATAGAGTTGATCACTATACATCTTAAATCAGCTAACCTAACTTTTGTTTAATCCTAGTACACGGTGCACGGGATTCGGCAACTTTTGACGATATTATGATGAGCAGTAAACGCATTACTTATGATGAGCAGTTAATGAGTCATTTTGATATTGGCGACAATTTTCGAAATCGTGCCAAGATCGTACCATTTACTTTGATACATATGATAGGTTTTACCTCTAAATTTAAAGATGAATAACTTTTGTTCAATATGTCACTGAAGTAATTAAACAAATGCATGTAATTCTTATAAGTTACTTTTACAGTAATTACCGTTTTTTCATTATATACACAATAGTTAAGAACATAAATGTTACAAACAATCCTAAGGATGTATATAAAATAATTCTTGATTTGAAACTTGATGTGTTTCCGCCTGCAGTTTGATTTTTCTCTGTTATGTAACAAGCGATCGAACTATTTGAACGAATTTCATCAGACAAATCACCGCAGTTATTGTAACCGTCGCATTCTAGTTCTTTCCAAACACAGAATCCGTTCGTGCATTGGAATGTATCGTTTCCGCAAGGTTCATTGTGAACAGCGGTGAATACAAGCTTCAAATATGGTGGCAGTAGTTGGGCTATACTCAGTACGAAGCTAACAGTAACCGTTTCATTGTAGAATACAAGTGTATTGAATTCAAAATCAGTTTTATCAACTGCTTTACAGAAAGTCTTTTCCTTCGATTGGCTGATAAATTTCAAGCGATTATGGCATGTACTGTGTACAGTTAGCTTATCAATGCTTAAAACAATATGATGTCCTTCAGGTCTTAGCAACTTCACAGTGCTGTTGGTAACAAATGGTGGAGGTACAAATGAAAGAAGACCAGCCGAATTATGACCTTTACTAGCAATTTGAATTTCATCAATGCTAGCATTCTGTAGAGCCCAAAGATTATATTCTGTATAGCCTACAGCGAAAGACATCAACTTTCTCGAACAGATTATCCAGGTTATCAAAACGATGTAAGCTTTGCACATAGACCAAATGCTGAAATATTTAACTTCTAATTTTAAAAGCTCTTAGACAGTTCATTAACAACGATGCCAATCTCTCATTACTAATTTAAAGAAATATTTTTGAATAACAGTTTATTCAAAAATTTATTATAATTTCAAAATATTGTTTTTGGTTCTGCCTGATATTTTAATTTTAGTAACTCTATATATTATGCTTATTTTTAATATAACACGAAGATAACTCATATCAGTCCAACAAGCGAATTTCTATGGCGATAACTTCAACATTGAAACAATAATAAACTAAATATTTCTGACGAAATAACGATTTCTGTTTTTATGTCATGATTTGTGTCTGTTGTGTGGCAGCATACAGTTTTTCTGTGACTTGTATCTCCCGTGTGGCAGCTTAGAAAATTCACATATTTCATAGGAATAGCAATATTCCATCATTAATTTCGCTTTACGTGTTTATTTTGTGTTTTATCAATTACATAATGGTCAAAATAAGCTTGTGTGTTCATTTCTAAAGTACACGCTGACTGCTATACAACATTTTTAAATACAACAGTACAATTATTTAATAAGCCACGAAAGCTGTAACCATAAGATAACCTTTTCATTATATAAAAGGTTTTAGCTTTTCACAATCACAGCAAAATTAAGGAAATGTTGCAAAATATAATTAATAATTAAATATTTTATGTACACTGCGCAATAAATATGGGACAGTTCTATATCTTATATATAGCATTATTCTAATATAGGTATTTTGACAGAAAATCGGACTGTTTCTAAAGTGGCATGTCAATGGTTTTCCATACTTCGTTTCTACGACTCAAAGTATGCCAAACTGTCAAATTTAGTAAAAATCGCGCGAGTAGTTTTTAAAAAATTAGCTCTCAAAATTTTAGCTTCTGCATGTTAATTGAATTTGATATATATTTATTAATATCTCTTTTTTATTAAAGTTTCGCACATTGTTTTATGATTTATTCTTAAAAATTGTATTTTTAAATATTTTATATAAATTTTTCGGAAAACGTTTTGTATTATAACCTATAAATTTTTTTCACATCATCTTAAAGCAGATGTATTTCTAGGAACATCTGAAAAAAATTAGAATTTTTTTATTCAAAATTTTCTAAAATATACATAAATTTACTTATTGGCGCGTTTTGAAATTTGGCATATTTGTTGAATGCGATAATAACATCAAATGTGGTTTAAGCACTTTGTTAAGGTAATTTGAAAGTAGGAACTATGTGACTCTTTTTCCGCTCATGAGCAATGTAAAAAGGGAAAGGAAAATAGGTTGCTGTAAATTAAGAAATTCGCCAAGTGAATTATTCTTGGCGCAAATTGAAAAGATGCGCTAAGATAAATTTTCGAATTTCTCCATAAATTTCTCACTAAAAGTTACAAAGTTGAGGAATCTTGGCATAATTTAAGTCGTAGAACTGAAATATGGAAAAAAATTGGCATGTCATTCCAAAAAAAAAGTCTGATTTTCTGTCAAAATGCCTATATTAGAACAATGCTGCATATAAATCTTATATGTATCCTAAGTCGCGCTTTCGAGACATGAAAAATGAAATTTGAATTTCGTCAGTGGGCACAGTAGAACGGTAGATATAGAACAAACTGTGCCTTTTTTTACTTTTCTTTTTTTTTTTTTTACATTTGTTTTTTTTTTTTTTTTTTTTTTTTTTTTTTTTTTTTTTTTAGCAGTGTACATTTCCTGAAAATTGCGGTCAAATTTCTCTTTCGATATTACATGCCGAACTTATCTTCACATAGCTTTGATTTTTGGTAATGACCGAAATTATTTCTCCTTTTCAGATTCAGAAACGGAACAAGATCAGCTGAGTTTGGCGGATGATAGGAGTCCAGCTTCTCTACAGGACATTAATTATTTCACGAAGAGTGCTAAATAAGGCCGAACATTATCTCGAAGAAGGAGCCAAAAGCCTGCCACAACGTATACTAAATGCATACGAAGGAAGTTCGACAATAAATTTGCTTGAACATAGTTAGTTACATTCATTGTGTCCATTTCATTCATTGCTACACTTTGTCCTTCATTTTTTCAAAGTTTCCAACAATACCAGACATCGTAAACCTCCTATTTTGAACAGCGTCTTTAATGGAATCCCATCCATCCCGAAAACATTTAAACCAGCAGTTCCAAACCTTCTGACAAACATGTACCATCTATAAACAAAGTTGAAAAACTTTAGTACCGTCACTACATTTGACAATGATTATTTTTTAATTTCCTAATAGAAATATTTTTAAAAAATTATTTTGCCATTTGTACAATTCGTATTAAATTGTAATGATTGTTTACATTAAATATGCACACATAAAATGTATAAAATTAAAAACTGTTCACCATTTTAATTATCAAAATTTAAGTTATAATGCTTTATAATTTAGTGTGAAATTTGGGCCTGTTTAAGAGAGATCAGTTCCTTCGTGTCTTATCAGCCCATTATTTCTTCATGTCACTTATTAGTGCAAAGAGACTTTGTCTCTGAAGGAATATTGTTTTCGTTTTGGCATTTTGCGTTTATTCATTATAAATGTCCGATTCACTTTTCAAATTGTTGCCACCAAACATTATCGCCCTGTATTATATTTGAGGAAATTAAATAATGAAGAATCTGCATAAATGTATATATGTTTCTCGCATTGTGATAAAACAACGATACCTAGAGCCATCGAATTTTGAATGGCGTAATTCTACTGCGAACATGGGCATCTGGAAGCCCAAATTTGGAATTTGTTTTATTATCGATTTCACATTTTGTAAAACTTTAACGAATTTTTGATGAACAAACTTAAGGACTTCAAAGCGAGCAAGGGCAACGTTGTACAGAAAAATCATTTTATCTCCAGCGCAAGAGACTGTGTATCGGAAATTCTAAAGATATGCTCGTTTTAAAATTATTTGGCGATATTGCTGTTTAACTGAGTTTTATGGTTTAAGTGGGAAGAACATTATATTTAATAAATAAAAGTAACAGACAAAACGTTAAAAAAACGCCCCCTTTGGACGTAATCTAAAATCTGTAACATTTCAGATTTTTTTTTCTATTTATTTATTTTTTTGCTTAGTTTTACCGTAAATTAGGATCCGCTTTTAATTTTGTTCTGTACGTATTTTTCAAATATAACATGAAAGAAAATCCAAATTATTTCCGCTTAGAAACCTTTCTTTAAGTGGTAAAGATAATAACTCCGATCAATTCATCTCCTCTGAATTGGTGTGCAATTAGATTCAAGACTTTTTTTTTAAGAAACGATGATTTCAGACTTTGATTGGATAATAGTTACCGCAAACAACGCATTGAGGATAAGCGTCCATTTCATCTCCATTAAAAGTAAGTAAATCGAAAAGTAAATCCATAAGTAAATCCAAAAGATAAATAACTTTCACTATATTTTTCTATAAATAATTTTCTTTTTTTACCCCAATAATTTTAAGTAGTGTTAGCATACTGTCTTGGATTCATTACTTGTGAATTATCACTTTTCCGCTTAGTCATTTGAAATTATTCCGTCATTTGAAATTTGATTTCATTCCGCCATTTTGAAAATCTAGGTTTGTTTCATTATTTTTTATTATTAAAAACACAAGATGTTACAAATGCAGAGTTCTTCGAAAACAAACAATGATGTTCTCAAATTGCGTAGGAAAATAAGGAATAAAGAGCAATAAGGAGACAAAATACCCGCTGCTAGAAACAAAACATCAGCGCGAAAAAAAATTATCCTAACTGAAAATAGAGCAATATGAGCTCGGAAATGGCGGCAACTAAAGTGTACAACAATTCTAAAAGAATTAATGAGATACTATTATCTTTTTATAGGAAGTTTTTCTATTTCTTGTTGAATTCAACATCAATTTCTAGTACCTCCTTTTAAAAACATCATTTATGACGAATTTTGTTTCAGCTATGGGTAAAAGAATATTCGTGAAAAAAAAAATCGGATTATTTTGCTGAAGTCTATGAGCTGCTGTTGACTTTGATCAGAACTCAGATCACCTAAATTTACGAGTCTTAGAGAAAGGAACTTAAAACAGGATGTTGAGGCATTTAATTTTTGAATTTAACAGTCAAAAATGCTTTGTTTACGCGTACCACCGGTTGAGAATCACTGATTAAAATCATTCATAGACCCACTTCATGCCCGTAAACTATCAGACTTTATATCACTTTAAATAAAATTTTACGAATCTTGAAATAGAACTTTAACTGTGTTTGATCCTTCATTTCGTAGCCACTACTACAGCTATGCATGCCAGAATATTAATAATAAAAATCCATCATGACTATTTCTATGCTTCAAATAAAGTCAAATGCGATATCGGAATGTGTCTTTTCTGCGTTTTCTATTTTGCCCACTACATTTGCTTACTACATCTGTGCACCTTATGATGTTATTTCCCGAACTTTATTGCCCAACCTTGTAGGATTTTGAGCTATTTCTCCCGCCTTCTTCGCATGCCTTCGTGGTGTAGTGGTCAGCACGCTGGGCATGTATTCCAGAGGACCATGGTTCGAGTCCCGGCGAAGGTGGTGCTCATTTCTCATGTCTCCGGCTTTCAAAAAAAAATACCTAATGTCTCTACACTGGCGTCCGAACTAAACAGGGTGGTGAATGATCATTCTCCACCATCGGGATTTGGCAATTGTTTCCCCTGAAACCCAGTCGCCCTTTAAAAGGGGAAGTATATAAAGTATTTCTCCCGCCTTCTTCGTATGCCTTCGTGGTGTAGTGGTCAGCACACTCGACGCGTAACCGAGAGATCCGTGGTTCGATTTCGGCAAAGGCTTTGCTCATTTTTCACATCTCCTGCTTCCAAACTAAACGATGGTGGATGATGATTTTCCACCGCCAGGATTTGGCGATTGGGTCCTTCAAACTCCACTCGCTCTTTAAAAGGGAGAGTATATAAGGTGTTTCTCCTGGTATGCCTTCCTGGTGTAGTGGTCAGCACACTGAGCGCGTATTCCAGAGGTCCGTGGTTCGAGTCCCGACGAAGGCTTTGCTCATTTTTTATGTCTCCTGCTTTCAAAAAAATACCTAATGTCTCTACACTGGCGACCGAACTGAAGAAGGTTGTGATTGGATCCTCTCAACCCCAGTCGCCCTTTAAAAGAGGGAGTATATAGTATTTCTCCCGCCCTCTTTGGATAAATTCATGGTGTAGTGGTCAGCACGCTCGACGCGTAACCGAAGGTTCCGTAATTCGATTCCGGGTGAAGGCGTTGCTCATTTTTGCATCTCTCTTGCTTCATAAATACCTAATGTCTCTACAGGATGTCTTACAAAGCCAATGTCTATTGCCTCTATAAATGCAATCAAAATAATGACCCCCCACTGACTTCTTAATTCTTTCTTCAATTAAATTCTGGCAGATATGATGTGAGATGTTGCCTTGTGGTATTTTCTTTGTTCCTTCAGCCAATGCCCAAAAAAGCTCAACAGTTTGCTATATAAACGCCTGTTTGTGGATCTATCAAATTGTGTTCATGTTTAACTTTAAGATGGGAATATTTTCCTTGACACATCGCAAAAGACAACATGCTCCTCTGTTGGATACTACAGTTCGACTGCCTCATCCGCGCGCAAAATTAGCATCATTAGCTCAAACACGCATGCGCCATTCGAACCGAATTATTCTAAAAATAGGGTTGAAGGATGGGGACTTTCTTTCCATTCATTCTCTCTTTCCGGAGAAGAGAAGACTTTCACGTGACTTTTCACGCCGCAGTGAGTAATTATGCTCCTTTTGGGCGAGGTCTATGGCTTTTGGCAGAATGCCAGCCAGGGTTGCGTTTGAGTCGGTCGAAGTATACTACCAGAACTATTTCTCTCATCTCTCTGCAAATCCCTCCAGAAACCCGTTGTTGGAGAAACACACGAACGGAATTTCTCTTACTTTCGGTAAATAGACTTTCGTCTATTTCGGCTTCTTATTTTTTCCTGTCCTGTCCCCAAACATATTCTGCAGAAATCTCGCGTAAATAGTTGTCCCAATCAACTTTCAGTATCGTGCGACATGTTAAGTTCGCCTTGGGAAAACTGAATTGAGGTGAATTTCTTAGACCATAAGTAAATAAATGAGTGCGCATGTAAACAAAATACGATGTGTTTCAAACCAGTTATATTTTCTAAATTTGATATTTTCTAGGTAGTCATTACATTACCACCTAATCCTTTTATCCGTGACACTTAAGATTCATATCCCGACGATTTGGAATTTTTCGATTACTTAGGAGAACTCTACATTGAAAGAACTCTACACTTACAATGGATGTTAATTTAGAGAGCCGCATGGCGATACCAAATAACGCGAGACTCAAAAAGAGAACTTCGAGGATAAAATTATTGGGCAAAACTTAATGAGATACAATTGCCGGATTTGTGGCCAGATGAAGGAAAAGTTCCGAAATTTCCATAGCGTATTTCAAATTTATGAACACGGCATTTTTGTTTACAATTTTTTAATTTATACATAAACAATGCCTACATATAATCTTTGTAAGAATTTTAAACATAAATAATTTACAAAATCGAAATGTTCTTTCCAGATTTTACATTAATACTTCTTCGACTCCAGATGTTTTCTTAGCTTGAGATACAGACAAGCGTTTGTTAGATTTTTCTTTAAATTTCTGAATGTCTGATTTATACCAATTTATGCAGGAAAATTTTGAGAATATGATCAGCGAAAGAATAAAAGTAATGAATGTCATCATAGCGTATACACGTAAATTATTAATCGATATATTTGCAGGACATGTTGCATTCCTGGCAACAGTTACACGCGTAAAATTTTCAACTTGTTTAAAATGGTTGCTTCCCAGATGCTTCTTCATTAGAAAGCCAGTTTGGTACATAATATATAGAATAGGATCAGCAAAAGAATTAGCAATTGACATTTTAATATTTCTACAGAGTTTGCGGAATTTAGAAAGAGATCTCTTGTTCTTAGTATTCCTTCTTTTGAATTTTGAAAAAGAATCTTCAAGATATGAAGTGTTGAAGCAGTTCAAAATAAACATGTTCGATCTGAAAACACTTTGTTTTGGAGAAGACTGGTCGAAATCAATTGCTGTAGAATTGTTTGTAAACAGTAAATAAGAAACATTCAAGGCATTAAATGGGTATTTCTTCAGACTTGTGATTATTTTCTGCATTGAAGAATTTATTACACTCAAATAAAATTTATGCTTAATTTCCAGTGGAAGTAACTGCATCATTAGTGAATTATTTGAAGAATTTTTCCGTACATTTTCAACGATAAAATCTATCCTTTCCTTTACGCTGTTTTCTACGTGTATGCAACTAAAACACAATTTATAATTTGTTAAATATATCCAAATAAGCAGCTGAACTATCATTTTCAATATATGCAGGTTACTGAATTTCAAGTAGGCAGTCAACTTAAATGTTAATTCTGAATGAATCAAATAAAATTTCAATTTGAATTTCTTACTTCACCTTTCTAAGCACTGGATTATCAAAAATTATTACAAATCCTTCGTAGAGATAACACACTCTATAAAAAATGGTAAAAGCAGCATCATAAGAACACAGAAGTTTCTATCAAATATAAATAATTTAATTTATCTTAAAATGAATGATGCCACAAATTAATTTCGAAGTACTTATGAATGAAATTTAATTTATTAAGTTTCTGGTTTTTCCGATTTTTCAGTTGAGCTCGTATTGAGTTTCGCTGGTAGAAAGAAAAAAACTTTGAAACACACGTGACACTGCTCCTCAGTTTTTTATTTAATTTTTCATAAAGATATGATTTCTCAAAGAAAAATATACTTTCAAAAACTGCAAAAAAGAACAGCTTATATCCATGACACATTCGCATCGGATATTTAAATAGCGAGCTACAACAAAAGCAAAATTTATAAGTTTTCTGTACGCATGACAAAAAACATCTGACACATGACTTCCTTGTACGAAATGTTAAAACATGCACATTTTTCCTGCATTTCGTTTAAACTTATTTCCTCGAATTTCATTAGAGGTATATTTTTCCTTCAACTAATTCAGTTCTCACTTCACGACAAGGCATAAATACATGAAACCTAAAAATATCTTTACTTACAAATTGAAAAATATACAAAAATATAAAACACAGTTAAAACTATTTAAAGAAAAATTTTTACAATTGGAGTTTCTAAGCAAAAATAAGTAATTCGGCCAGCGGGCAAGAAAGCAGAATTTTCGGTGCACGAAATTGAAAGTTTGCTTTTAGTCTCACTCGGCAAAAAGACACTGAAGGCGTAAAAACTGCCTTAATTTACTGTAGACGCTGAGTCAATATATGGGATAATTTAATAACTTAAATGATAATTCCAGAATGGATTAAGCATAATTTAATTCGCAATAATAAAAGAGAACGTTATTTTTGCTGATGCGAAGCTTAGTTTCTCTAGACTGGCAACAAATTCACTACTCTGCTAAGTTTCAAACGTAAACAAACATGGCTGCTATAATAAAAAAATTAGATTTAGCCGCGCCTAAACAACTTCTAAATTATTGATAATTATACAACTAATTGCATTCAGGTTAATTAAAGGCATAAAAACCTTAACCGGAAGATAAGAACAACATAATTCAAACATTTTTAAAGCAAAAAATGCGCAATTTACCAACATAAGAATAAAAAACTGAGCTCAATGAGGAGAATAAGAGAGTGGGTGTATATATATTTATATAATTTTGGTGTGGCCGATTGCCACTAAAAAGGGAGGTGCACAACTACATGTTATAGCAGTTTTATAGACAAAATTTTAACGTTATGAGGATACTCGTTTTTGAGATATGATACATACATACGTACGTATGTATACACAGACGCCACTAAAAAATCTCTTCATAATCCATTTTAAATAAATTTTTTAATTTTTCAGTGGGAAAAGGGTCTTTTACTCTATCCTTGCGTACGGATAGCAAGCAAAAATGTCGTTAAATTGCATTCGATAGCGGTCAAAATGGATATGTTCATTGAAATATGATACCCGAAATTTTTCGAGATTACAATACTTCCTTTTTACTTCGTACAACGAAGTAAAAATGTAACGTAATTTCAAGAAGAAGTTAATAAGTGTGGCAACGCCGATTCATAATTCGAAAAAATTGGGTTTGCCATTTTATCGGCTTTAGTTTCAACCTATAATTGCGAGAAAATATTTCAACAAAATGAAATTTATTTTAAATAAGCCCAGAAGCAGCTTAACTACCAAAATTTCAGATGTATGTATTCGCTTTAAGACGACTACCTAGAAGCCAGGCTTGACTAAATTGATAGTCACTGATACGAAAGACAAAAATACAAGTGCTTTAGTTATTAGTCCAAAGGGGCAATTTGCTCAGAAATATTAATTTCGTTTTAGCATTTTGCGTTGATTCACTAAAAGCGTTGTTTAACTTTTCAAATTTTTGCTTCCAAATATTATCGTCCTGTATTATATTTAAAGAAATTAAATAATGAAGAATCTACATAAATGTGCGTATGTTTCTAGCACTGTGATAAAACAACGGTACCTAGAGCATCCAAGTTTAAATATTGAACGTTTCCACACGAATATGGGCATCTGGAAGCTCCAATTTGAATTTTGGAATTTGTTTTATTATCGATTTCATATTTTGTAAAACTTTAACGAATTTTTAATTAATCAGCTTAAGTATTTCAAAGCGAGCAATTTCAATGTTGTGCGTAAAAAACATTTTTATCTCCAGCGCGCGAGACTGTGTGTCGGAAATTTTAAAGATACGCTCATTTTAAAATTATTTTGCGATCCAAACCCCGACTTCTTAACTTATAGCAACCTATTTTCCTTTCCCTTTTGTCGTTGTACACAAGAGTAAAAAAAGTCATCGTTCATACTTTCAAATAATTTTAAGCAAGTGCGTAAACCATATTTGGCGTTATTATTGCGTATGATATGTATGCCAAATTTCAAAACGCGCCAATATGTAAATTCATGCATATCTTAGAGAATTTGAAATAGAAAAACTAATTTTTTGCAGGTGCGCCTAGAAATACATTTACTTTAAGATGATGTTAAAAATTTTATAGATTATAATACAAAACTGCCTTATAGGTTATAATACTTCATACCTTCTCCGTGATTCGAACGTAGACCATTCGGTACCGCAGTAGGCTCCTCTAAGCACTATACGGTTGGAAGGCTCTTGCTTGGGTACATAAACGAAAAACCAGGGACTCGTTCGTTTGTGACGTCACTAAGTTCGCTGTTTCTGCTCGTAACAGTAATTTCGAATATCCTTTCGACATATTTTCTGTTTTTAATCAGGAAAATAAAATTTTAATATTAAGAGTCGAAATATGCAGGGTGTTTATAAAGTCCCGGACCCATTTTGATGCTTAATAACTCATAAAATAATAAAGATAGATTAAAATTAATAACATAAATGGTTAGATAGACTCAAAAAGTTTCATGACCCTTGTCAATGAACTTCCACGTGTGCCCCCTTCGTCGCACGGAGAATATTAAGGCGATATTCAATTTCACGCCAGATACCGGCAAGCATGTCGGCATCCACAGAGGCTATTGGGTTTGTAATTCTGGCTTTTAGGTCATCCATGTTCGACACTCTCCTCCTGTAAACGTTGTCCTTTACAAATCCCCAAAGGAAAAAGTCCAGCGGCGTTATATCAGGTGATCTGGGTGGCCAAGGAATTGGACCTAATTGCCCAAACCATCTTCCTGTAAAATGGTCATTCAAAGGACGATGGTACTTCAATGAAGTGGTGCACCACCACCTTGTTGCAAAAAGACATGTGGCTGAAGCTCTTCTAGTTGTGGAAATACGAAGTTTTCCAACATGTCTAACTAGAAAGGAAAGGCTCAATGACTCGGTCGTGCATTAGTCCACACCACACATTAACCTTTGGGGAATCCCTTTGTGCCTGACGGTATTCATGGGCGTATTCAGATCCCTATATGTGCACATTATGGCGATAACCAATGCCAGAAAGATGAAAGGCTGCTTCGTTGGAGACCATTACAGAAAAGTACAGATATTTAGACTGGAAAATGAAATTATCTGAAATTGACCATACGCGCAGACGATATTTACAAAAGTAAAGATATTCAAACCTGGAAAGAAAAATAAATAAGTTATTCCATCAATAAATGCCATAAGTTTGCTTATATCTTCATTATTTTATGAGGTATTAAAGATCAAAATGGGTCCGAGACTTTATAAACACCCTGGATTTCCCTTAAGTATTGTTTACTGTGTAGAATAAATCTTAATTACGAAAACTTTCCCCGGTAATTTGTTTCACCAGAAATCTTCCACATTTCGTTACAGAATTTGGCATTTAAGATTCAGTTATTTATAAAGTTCCTCATTTTAGTATGATCAGAGTGAAAACCCACATTTTACAAGAATTGGAAAATATGTAGTGTAGTAATATTTAAACGTTTAAATGGAAGAAGTGCCAATTAAGGCCATTTATTATTTGCCTAACTCTGTCCAATGTTTAAAGTTGTACCAACTTTTCCGTAATAATTGGAATCTAATCTGACTGAGGTTTAAATTTATTTTGCTAGAGCCTTATTTCGGTCCGATCGCTTCTGCAATTTCTTCAGAAGAATTTTCTCCAAAAGCTGTGTTTTATATTTTAAAGAATTATACATTCAAAGCGAACGCTATAGAAGTAAAATTCTCAACTATAATCCTGTCTGAATACTGTTCATCCAGATCCAGATTTGTTAATTTTTTTTACATTAGCAAACAGGGTACTTATGGAAAATCCCGGCGACCACAAGAGACGGCGCCAATCGCGCCAAACCGAGTTCCCTTTAGAATTGACACTCGCTTCGCTTAACGTTGCAACCAAGGTTGCAACGCCATTGCTTCTCAGTTTTTAAATAAAGCGCCATATCGTGGCCATTAACACATTTTTTGAGGCAGGTAAGATTCCATAACTTCGGAAATACTCAACAGCATGCTCTTCTGTAGTAGGCAGGTTCCAAATTTTAATCATTTTTTTTTTCGGAAATGCGTGGTAGACGAAAGAAAAAGAGTCTTTACTCAAGAATAGTAACTAACACATGCAAGGTTACACCAAACCCAGCGTGTTTGAAGAAGACTTTTCCATTTTTGGCGAAATTCGCGTAGTTTGTCGTCTTTTCTTTAATAGGCAAAAACTGCCGACGGGTTTTTATGTAAGTACCGCAAACAGTAATATAGAATAACTTAAACGGTAACTAAAACAGTACAATAACTGGAACAATTCCGTATTTCGAAAAGTAGTTAAAATATTCAAATAAAATTTCTTCCTTAAATTTAAATGGGACAGACACCTGTATATGATTTATGTATTATCACATCGTTGTCAAACTAATATCTTCTATACGCAAAAAGTATAACTTTGAGATATTGCATAAAAACTTCTGTAAAATTTTATATGAAGCAGATTTTTGAAAACTAATTTAAATTAAAGTTGCATGTGGTATACGTTATTTTATTCGATTTTTAGGTATTCAAATATGATAAAGTCAAAACGTCGAAATCTCCAAAACGTGGACATAGCAGATATTGGTTTGACACCGATGATATGATAATTTAAATATCCTTACTGAGAAGAAACATAACTCCATCCACCGTAAATACGAAAGTAATTTGACTTTATTATAAATTCTTTTTCGTAACTTAAGTTTTCACTTATGTCGCTTCACTGTCATAGAGTGCATAAGGCAGACAAAATAAAAAATAATTAGTAAAGCGTATCATTTCATAGGCATAGAAATTTATAGTGTGCATTAATTTAATATATTAAATTAAGATAATTGAGTTAAATTAATGTTTAATTAAGTAATTTAGTTTTTAAATAGCAGTGATGTGAAGCGCCATAAGTTTTCACTCATGCCGCTTTACTGTAATAGAGTGTATAGAAGTTTCTACATACATTCAAGCATCAATTAATTTAAGGAATGTGAAAAATTCAAAATAACTTGCACCACTGCTATTTAAAAATTAAATAATTTAATTAAACATTAATTTAACACAATTACCTTAATTTAACATATTAATTTCAGCGATAAATCAATACATAGTATAAATTTCTATACCTAGGAAATGATATACTTTGCTGATTATTTTTTTATTTTACCAACCTTATTGGTGCATAACGCAATCGAGCAATACGTACCTACTACTATGCTATATAAATTTAAGAATATTTGTGAGAGAAAACAACAAATTAATTTTCACAGTCGCTTATAAATTTACTAAGGTTGTATTGTTGCCAGAAGACTGCACGGTGGTGGTCTGTTTGCACGACGCCCTGTACGGTATACGTCCTGTGTGTACCTCTAACGCCTGCCCATCGGAGAAGGCGTTCTCTGTGGTGCCGGGAACACTGGAATTGGAGAGCCAATGAATGGGGACGAGTACTCTTTACAGATGAGAGCAGATTTAGTCTGAGTTGCGATTCTAGACAGATACACATCTGGACAGAGCGGGGAACACGCAATAACCCCTTCAACATCATCAAAAGGGACTGTTTTGGAGGTCGCGGAGGTCTCGTTCGAGCAGACATAATGCTTGGTAGCCGGACCGACCTTCATATCTCCCAAGGAGGTTCGTCACCTGGGACTGCTATTGTAACGAGGTTCTTCTTCCTTACATGCGTCTTTTCACAAGGGCTATGGGTCCTCAGTTCCTCTTCATGGACGACAACGCTCCACCTCATCGCACAGTTACTGTCGAAGAGCTGTTGGAGAGTGAAGATATTGAACACATGGATTGGTCGGCAAGGTCTCTGGATCTAAATCCCGTCAAGCATGTACGGAACTTACTAGGGAGACCCGTGGCAGCACGTAACTTATCGCCAGTAACGATTCCGAAACTGCGATTGGTGCTACAAGAGGAACGAGCAGCAGTGTCTCAACAGCTCATTAACAACCACATATCCAGCATGCACAAATGATGTGAAACCTGCCTAGCAGTCAGGGGAGATCATATCCCCTATTAAAGACCGGATGTTTCTTGCTGGACACCCATCACAGGGATGTTTCGGCCTTCAGTCGCATTGCGCTCCATGCTACTTTTTCAATAAAGCTTCTTTTTATCCCTGTGATTTCTCTTTTAGTAAGTGTTGCTTACATTACTCATGTCCTTACGTATTGGGGATCTTACGGTATTAAATGTGTTGATTTGGAAAGCTTTTGTACAAAGTTATATTGAAAAAACCGTCTCGTCCTTAATTTTTGCACACCAGTGTAATTTGTAATGAATCCCTTAATAAACGTACTGCTGTTTTGGTAGTACATATTATTTTATTTTACATTCAAAATTATTATCATAAACTATTTCACTCAGTGCGTGCATTATAGGTAAATTAACAACATCTAAACTTATCGTTTTCTTTGTGTGCCTCCAAATTTTTGAATTGTCAAGTCATTGAAAGTGTGCAGCGACAAAAAAAGTTGAGAATCACTGGCTTAAGTCAATATTAATCTGAGGAGGGAGAATTTGAGTGACGCCAGAACCAATAGAGAGCAAGAATACACTTTCATTTATTCATCCAACTGAGCTAACCTTTTCCTCTACGGACTCTGCATCTTATCCACCTCTGTGGTGACTTTTGATTGAGGTAATCTAACAAATTCTTCATGGTAGTGAATTGAATAACTCCTTTGTTAAAAAATGTCTTAATCATTGTTTATATTGAATATGTCTTTATCATTGTTTATATTAAATATGTCTTCATCACTGTTTATATTGAATAGTGATATTGAACAACTTTTCATTACATCCAAAAAAATTTTACTGTTTGGGCCAAAATGTCTACGATTCCAGCAAAGGTCCACATGATGAACGCTTGTAAAATATGAAAATACGTATGTGAAATTAATTTTTTCTCTGTTTCAGTGTAATAAAATTTGATATTAGGATACTTACTTAAAAACCAGTCGACCATTTTTGCCTATTAACGAAAAGACGCCAAACTACGCGATTTTTCGCCGAAAATGGAAAAGTCTTCTTCAAACACGCTGGGTTTGGTGTAACTTTGATTACACTCGCTAGTTATTAGTCTTGAGTAAAGATTCCTTTTTTACTCTCTATCAGGCATTTTCGAAAAAAAAAATGATTAAAATTTGGGACCTGCCTACTACAGAAGAGCATGCTGTTGAATATTTCCAAAGTTATGGAATCTTACTGGTCTCAAAAGAAGTGTGTTAATAGCCACGATATGACGATATTATTGAAAGAATAATGAAATTTTTAATGAAAAATTAAATATAAGTAAATGATATTGTAATAAATTTGAAAGAAAAATAAGACTAGAGCGTTTTTTTCTTGTATGTAGTAAATGGTTTTTTTTTTTTTTTTTTTTTTTTTTATTTTTTTTTTTTTTTTTGGTTTGGCGCGATTGGCGCCGTCTCTTGTGGTCGACGGGATTTTCCGTAAGTACCGAAAATACTTATGGGAAAATAAATTTCCCTCTATTTTGGTGTAATAAAAATTGGTATGGGCTGCGTAGTATGTTTGCTATGAACTTTATAAATGATTCACGAACTTATAAATAACCAAGTGTCATAAAATAAAGCATACTCTTATTAAATATAAAACGCAAACCTTAACGTTCATGTAACAGGTCCACAACTCTGCTTTACAATATTTTTCGAGGCAGATTTTTTATGATTCTTGGAAGATTCTGTTCATTAAGCTTGTCAGTTTTCAAAAGCATCAAAAATACATGAAAAGTTAATAAAATGTATTTTTTTCACAAGAAATAAAACAAAATGCTGAAATATTTCCTCTGAGACATTCGTACAATATCACAGTATCTCAAACGTTAAACAGAGCTCAGTTCAAAACAGAGAAAGTTAATCCAACCTCACAGCGAATTCGCTACAATCAATAACAGAGCTAGGTAAACATACAGTTCGCTTAAAACAACAGCAACTGAGCTGAGGTGTTTCAATTCGGCTTTTATAAGTTTTTTAATTATTCACGGGAACATTCTGCTGAAATCTGTTTTCTCGATTTTTGTGGAGGGCAACAGTAATTACGAGATATTTATTTATTAAATATTAAAAGCTCCAGCTCTTTTATTTTTACTTTTTTCGACGTAGCTTTCTCTTCAAAAATCATCTGTGTTGCACGGAAAGAAAAATTTTAATTACAATTCTAAATAAATACAAAATCCGTAACAATACGTTTTTGTAAAATTCGATACTGATGTTATCATCGATTTAATTTAGGAAATGAAATTTTCATCGATTTATTTCGTCTGTGCTTGCTTAAACCTTCGATAAAAGTGCGATAAAATTAGTAAAAAATCTGGTATCAGTAACTCACAGTTGGAGTTTTAAGCTAATAAAGCTTAATAACTTCTTCGATACCGTTGTTTAATGAATGATGTATGAAACTGTGTGACGCAAGATCTAACGAAGGCAGAACTGAAATTAGGCAATGATATCCATACATTAAGATATAAATCAGATTTGTTAAAGGAAACCAGATGACGCATATTAATTTTGAAGCTATCACAAGAACTAATTAAAAGACTCCATTTCGAAGTGCCAAATTAGTAATAAACAAATCTGATTCCCATTTCTAAAATAAACATACTATGAGGTCGGTTCGTAATAGATTGAAAGCACAAGTCCGATGAAAGGTTAATAAAATGTATTTTTGTCAAAAGAAATATAACGGAACGTCGGAATTTTCCTCAGAAATATTTGTACAAGTGTTCAAAATATCACGCAATATATAAATATCAATCAATAGTTATACTTTAAACTGCTAAAAACGTTAAAATACAACGCAATGCAAAGCGTATCTCTAAAAAAAAGCTAACTCCGGTTTATCTCAGTTCACGCGGAACCACAAATCTCAATAATAGCAACTAACTAAACAACTGAGCTGAGATGTCTCTGTCCGGCTTTAAATAGTTTTCAACCGGCCGCGCGAGATAGTTCTAGCATTTTCTGCTTCTCGAGATTTCTGGAAACCACTAGGAGGATGGAATTATGGTTACAGCTAACATACTGGTCAATTTCATTTATTCAATTTAAATATAAATATCGGATATATACTTTTACTCGATGTTAAATGCACGTGCTCCTGTATTTTTACTTTTCTGGCGTATCTTTCTCTTAAAAATTTGTCTCACGCTGCACTGCACGGGGAAATAAAACAATTTTAATTATAATTCTACTAAAATTAGCTATCTAAATACAAAATTTGTAATACTGCCCCCTCCTCAAGGACAAGTGGTACCCCAAGGACCCCTATTCGTACACGTTTCACAATATCACGTAAATAATCAGTAGTTATTCTTCAAACTGCTAAAAACGTTAAAACACAATGCAATGCAAAGCTTTATCGAAAGAGAAATCGAATTCAGATATATCAGTTCACGTTTAACTAAATAATGCGCAATAACAATAACTAAACAGCTAACTAAGCAATTGAGCTGAGATGTTCTCTCTCTGGCTTTTTATAGATTTCAACCGGATGCGCAAGATCTTTGTAGTACTTTCTGTTTCACAAGATTTCTGGAAAGAAATAAGAGGATGGAATTATGGTTACAACTAACACAGAAATCAATTTACTTTATTTAAGTTCAGTATATATTACAGAGATATCCATTTATTCAATGCTAAACGCACTTGCACCTGTGTTTTTACTTTTTCGGCATGGCTTAAAAATTTGTCTCGCGCTGCATTGCACGTGGAAATACAATAGTTTTAATTATAATTCTACTAAAATTAGCTGTTTAAATACAAAATTTTGTAACACTATGGGGTAAGTAAGAGGAATGTAGCCACGTGAAAAATGACAAAAATTTAGGGCAATTCAATGGCATTGGTATATCATCTATGAATTACCTATTTTTCCCTGTAGTTCTCTTATTCATACACAAAATTTGCTTTGTTTTCAGTTACATTCATGTGCAGTTTTTGTGATGACACAGTAGAAGATTGTTTTAATTGTTGAAGCTGAATTTTAAAATGGCAGCTTGAATCTGCGATACTATCTTAATTTGAGGACAAAATATAAAAGCCCTCTGAAACACGAAAGCAAACATATAGTATTTTCTAATTTATTTTTTAAGAAACATAGTACACTGAGTTAAGACTCTATCAAATTAGGAGCAGCATCTATTTGTTCTGAAGGAGACAGGAAAATCGGAGTAATGGCTATTGTCAAATGATTTAATTCAAGAAGTATGGCTATAGGATCATATTCTGCAGTGATGGTGAGCGGAGACCAGTTTGGGTTGCAAAAGATGATGACTTCTGTTGGTGCTTGGCCCGAAGCATTATTGATGCACTGATGGATGTTCCGCTGCAAAGGAAAGCGGGAACCTTTGCCATTTTTATGATATGTATTAAGATCACATCTGCTTTTTTTCCGATTGCATAGGTAACTGCATGCGTTGTAGCTGACCGTGCCCGTTGTTGGGTATATTTGGATGCATCTAATATAATCAATTTCAAGGGTTTGTTGTAGTGACAAGATTAGTATGCTGTGATACACTGTAACCGTTTAATATTCCGAAGGGATATGGTGCAGGAGATGCAGGAGGATGGATAGTGTTATGAGGATACTGCCTTTTCTGTGATTGCTGTCTGAGCAAATCATGCAGCCGGGATGTGTTTCTCTGCGTTTGTGTACCTTCAGTTGGCCAAAGCAGTATGAGCAGTATCTTCTATGACTGCACGTCTCTTGTATATATCGGAATTCCTGACACACAAAGAATCAGAATTCCTCCAAAAGATGCTGCAAAACCTTTTGTTCCCAAAGGACTCAGTGACGCGGTAAAGTACCAGCCGAAGATAAGACAAAGCTGCATGGTAGTGCCGAATGTTGCTGGCTGACATTCCACGATCCAATTGGCATTGTTGTTTCTTGTCTTCAATCTGTAAAGTACCGTGGCATTAGCCTTATAAGTTCAGAGAAAAAAAGATTTTCTATGTCTAACTTTTTAATCTAGTGATGACGTCTTGAATTGTGCACTTGGGAACTTGGATTGCACGAGTATTGATTCCTCTGAGCTTTGTTTCCAGTTTTTTATGTCTTATGTTGTGTTGCATTCCACCACAAATTCGAATTTCGCACCAAACTGGTATTCAAAATGGGTCTCATTGTCGTGACTTTGATCACGAGATTATGAATTGCTGCCACGTTTGTAAGTTCAGCTCTTGGTTGCGCATGTTTTTGTTCACCTTTTGGATAAATCAAGAGTGCCGGTTTAAGCGGCAGCCTTTTGAGGGCCTGAGTGTAATGCAGTTATGGTTGGACGATTGAAGTTGCTGTTCGGGAGTTAAATGCTGTTGAGCTTTCCTATTCTTTTGCTATTGAAGTAGTAATTATTAAAACTAAGTTAGGATTTGATTTCGCAGCTTTCACAGGGTAGTTTTAATGTCCCCGGGAGCGTAACCTGGGAGAAGTTGCTTTCCTGATCTCTTCATGTGGACGATCCCAGTTCAGGTATTACACAGATTGCCTACATATGCAATGTGCTTCTCTGTCAGAAGAGGAAAGAAGATGGAGGGGGGTTAATTACCTTCTGGTAACATTTGCTCTCTGATTCTACACTGCTCACTATATTAGCTAATAAATTATTGGACACTGATATTCATATAGAATAAGAGGATGTATTATAAGGAATTAAATTCTGAGGCACTTGCATTATGAATAGCAGAATTTAAAAAAAAAAGCTTGGTATAAAATAATAGCAAATAAAGGGGCCAAAAAGGCAGTGGTATGCAACTAGCAAGATATAACTCTAATGTATTAATAAATGCAAGCATACAAATAATAAAGTATGAAAGAAATAAAGTGCCTTATTAGAGACTTTTCAGCGTTACTATTAACAAAAATATAGGAAATACTAGCTTTTACCCGCGGCTTCGCTCCCGTTGATGTCCTTAAATAAGTTTCAAAGACTATTGAAAATAAAATAATTTGATTTTTTTTCTTATTGCCTGACCAGTATAATCAGTATAAAAGTTTAGTTACTATTACTTGTTTTTTAAGTTAAAAATACACTCCGCGTAAAATTTCAATAAATACTGCCCTTCTTCATTCAGATAAAAAGAAATTCATATTGATGTCGCTAAGACGCTATTCTGCATAATTTTTAAAATACGATTCAAACATTGCAATCTTATTTTATGTTTTTATTTTTACTAAATCTTCTAAATTAAAATATAATCTGTAAACATGCTTTTCTAAGACATCTCACTACAAAAATAAATAATTTTCATTTCCAAGATTTCAAAAAGCTTGAAGTATTAACAAAAAAACATTAATTCTTTTTCAGAAGAGCATAAATAAGAGTATTATTCTAGAATGCTTCTGTACACCATATTAATGTTTTTCCATTCCGTGCTAATACATATGAATTCCTGGCTTTGGATACACGTGAACAGACAACATATAGTTGACCATGGGAAAAGCATGACTTTTCCAAATGCATCTCTGCTACCTGTAATGTTTGCCCTTGAGCTTTGTTAATAGTAACAGCAAAACTAAGTTGGATTGGAAATTGCAGTCTTTTAAAATGAAATGGTAGATCGGGGGAGGATTATTGGGATTTGAGGTATGATAAAACTTTCCCCCTTTCCTACTGTTAAAATAGTGGCACCGATTATATTCTGCCCTAATTGTGTGATATCCGAAGCCTCGTTCCATTACCCAGTCGAGGTGCATCTAAATTTCGCATAAGCATAACCGGTATATTTAGTTTCAATTGGAATTTATGCGAGGGTACACCTGATAGCCCTAGTGAATTTAAAAACTCAGCAGGATATGACGTGCTTTGTTCTGTAGCCATAATTGTATCTATTGACAAATACTTCATTATTTCTTCCCTGCACCTCCTTTGCCTTGCTTGTTCTTGTCTTCTTAATTGTGCATATACGGAACTTGGATGCCGATGCGTACAAATAATATATACAGAACTCAATATGATCACTAATATGGTATAATCATTGATTTATAAACTGATAATTGTATAAATACACTAGTTATTAATCATCAAAGAACTGAAACAAGTGAGATAATTGTAAAATATTACAAGACGCGAATGACAAAAAGATTATAAAATTTTAAAAAATCTGAAAAGTTTCAGATTTTAAATTACATCCAAGGCATTTTTTAACGTTTTGCGAGTTACCTTTATTTATTAATATCATGTTCTTCGCACTTAAACGATAAAATTCAGTTCAACAGCAATACCCCACAATAATTTTAAAATGAGTATATCGTTAGAATTTCTGATACACAGCTCCGCGTGCTGGAGATAAAAAGGTTTTTTTTTTCCCGTAGAGTGTTGCCATGGCTCGTTTTTAAATCGTTGAGTTTCTTCATCAAAAATTGGAGTAAAAGTTTACAATTGGGTGCCCCTTGTTTTTTGGCGATTCTGTTTTGACGCCAAGATCGCCGCCAATAAGACACAATTTCAAGATGGCCGTTACACAAACCCAAAACAAGAAGTCAAAGAATTTCACAAACTCAGTGTCCATGTACACATCGACCTATTTTCACTTAAAAAAAATCAGAGAATTGCACAAACTAGTCATTGCACATTGCCTTGACTTTGTCCATGTGCACATCGATTTATTTTTAAGTAAATAAATCAAGAAGCTAAAACCATGTTAAAACTCTCAGAGTAACCAGAAATGGGGTTTCATCTCCAAAACTGAACAAAATGTTTCGTCAATCGAAAGGGCACTCAATTTTACACTAGAGCCAAAATTGGTTTTACAAAAGTTTTACAAAATATGAAATCGATAATAGAACAAATTCCAAATTTCAAATTCGGGCTTCCGGATGCGCATATTCGGGTGGAAACGCACGTTATTCAAAATTGGATGGTTCTAGGTACTGTTGTTTTATCACATTTGGAGAAATATACATACCTTTTTGCAGATTCTTCATTATTTAATTCCTTTAAATATAATACAAAGCGATAACATTTGGTGGCAATAATCTGAAAAAGTAATACAGCCGTTTATAGCGAATCAACGCAAAATCGCGAAATGAAAACAATAGTACTTCAGGGACAAAGCCCCTTTCCCCACGATCTCCTTTCTTCATCTATCGTCTCATCAGAGATATCTTAACCTTTAACCTTCGACCAGTGTTCTTCCGACAATCTTAACCAACTTGGACCTTGAACCAAATGGTTGTTTCTAATAATTCTTAAGGTAAAGAACCTCTAGAAATTATATCAGCTGGATTTTTGCTTCAGGGACAAAGCCCCTTTGCACTAATAATAATAATTAAAACATAAAAAAGGTACAAAAAGTGCTTAGTTTGCAACAAATAAAATTAGCACAAATGGTCAAGTATCAAAATATATATAAAACACCTAAGATTAAGGTAGTATAGTAATTACAAACTTCTCAATTACTTGAAATGGTTAAATTAGAATAAGTTAATTAGCTAAATAATAATATTGGGGCTAAGATTAAACTTGCTGCTACTTACGGCAAGCCAACCAGGGTACTTACATGCATGGACAATGCAGCCAATATTTAAAACATACATAACAGCCATTTGATTAAATAAAAATCATACGTAACAATGCGCAATTATAAATCGTTGCCAGTCAGCTGAAGGACTGCTGAATTATGTGAGCAAAGAGAAAATAAATCTTTAACATAAATTGAATTGAGGTTACTGCAGTGTAAAAAGTCAGAAAATAACTTGCGTTAAGTACACTCTGCTATCCGAAACAAAAGCACAAAACCAGCCTAAGTTCAATGAAACCTCCAAACCTGCTTTGAAGACCTCACTCAAAATCGAGTTGTTATTTACGACAGGGGGACGTTGAAATAAAGCTAACTTAATGGCAACTTGTAATCAATGGTCTCCGAGAAACATAGGAATAAAATTATTAGTGCTTAAAAAAGCAAATTTATTAATGTAGATAGAATAAATTTCTTACCTCATACGTGAAGATATCAGGATGAAAATGCGCTTTAGCCCACTGCTTGGCGATGTTTTGAAAATCGCCAATTCGGCGCGTTTCTGCGAAACGTCTTTGCAATTGCAACCTTCCCGACACGCTCCGCGGAAACCTATTGTAAACAAAACATAGAATTCTAAAGCATAAATTAGTATGGAAACTGTTGCAACAAAAAGATAATAAAATAATATGCAAAACGAACGTTATGATCATTCAAATATTTGTCAGTTAAGTTTAAATTAATTATTTACATTTTATGTTGTAATACTTACACATTTTATGCCGTTACATAACCTTCCCGACACGCTCCGCGAAAACGTAACCAAAATGGCATCGAAGAAAGAAGGAATTTTTTTTAAAAGGGCATTAAAATTACAAACGATACCATGTACACACCGTTCCGTTTTAACTTAAAAAAAAACCTGCGAATTGCACAATGTAGGCAACGTACACAAATGAACAAAATAAGCTAAAATAACGAAAATAAATTACAAGAAAATGCCATGTGCACAGCGTTCCTTTTAAACTTAAAAAAAACTTCAGCGAATTGCACAATGTAGGCAACGTACAAACAGTCAGCCATGTTGGCGGATATACGGAGTTACCCATGTCGGCGCGTTTATTGCTCATTTAAAAACAATCACCGCCAAGCAGTGGGCTAAAGCGCATTCCAACCGATATCAGTTTGGTAATCCCAATTGTATCCGCAGACATCAATTAACAAATAAGTATTTCCAGTTTCGGAACTCAGAGACATCAAAACTTTCGTACACGCTATTTAACTAATTGATTTCACAAGAATACTTATAACTTGGGAAGTTGTAAATCCACAGAGAAACTTTTCATATCGGCATGTTAAGTAGACTTGCTCGCCCAAGATACGTATAAATTGAAACAAATAACTACGAAATTAATTACATTAAAATATGGGGTTCAAATTCGGAGTCCACATGACACACAGCACAGTAACTTCTGGCGAACTCAAGTAAGGTTACACGAAAACGATTAAAACAATGCCAAGAAAATGACTTATTTTGTTATTTATCATTGAATTGGCAACTTTAGCGACGTTGAACACAGGATTTAGCCGTTTCGGAAAACTGACAGAAATCAGTTTGTGAAAAAAATAAAAAACCTGCAAAGTGTTCTAATAATGTATGCCGTTTGTTTAAAATACTCTGTTGAACTCGTTAAATATTATTCAGGGGAATCATCACAGTCATGACTAATCGAAAATCTAATAATGGATGCAGTGCTATACTAAGAATATGAAAGTGTTTCTTAGTCTGGGGCAGAATGTTGCAAATCTTGGGGATAAAATCAGGACAAAACAAAAGGGCGCGTTAGGCTGCCTCAAGATGAATTTATTTCCGTTTTTCGCAATATTCTAAAAATGTGTTTATTCAATATTTAATTAGCTTTTAAAAGCAAATATGAAATCAGAAAGCATGAAATCTTGCACTATAACATTCCTCATTTAATTTTAGTTTTATCCATGAATAAAACAAGTTAACCTGCAAAATTCTTCACGTAAGCATTTTTTTTTCTGTAGGCAGATAGCCATAATATGCTTCAATATAATAAAACAAACTTAAAAAAAAAAATTTGAAAGCTTTCAGATTTTACATTACGTCCAAAGGGAAGTTTTTTTAAGATTTTGTGTGTTACCTTTATTTACTAAATATCATGCTCTCCGCACCTAAACCATAAAATTCATTTCAAGAGCAATATCGCAAAATAATTTTAAACCGAGCATATCTTCAGAATTTCCGAAAAACAGTCTCACGCGCTGGAGATAAAAATAATTTTCCTCTACAACGTTGCCGTTGTTCTCTTTGAAATCCTTGAGTATGTTAACAAATTCGTTAAAGTTTTACAATATATTAAATCGATAATAAACAAATTCCATGTTTCAAAGTTGGACTTCTAGATGCCAACATTCGCAGCAGGATTACGTCATTCAAAATTCGATGGCTCTAGGTACCGTCGTTTTATCACAATGCGAGAAACATGCATATATTTATGCACATTCTTCATTATTTAATTTCTTTGAATATAATACAGGGCTACAATATTTGGTGGCAAAAGTTTGAAAAGTGAACCGACATTTAATGTTTCCGACGTAAAATGCCGAAACGAAAACAATAGTTCTTCAGGGACAAAGCCCCTTTGGGCCGTAAGAGCTTAAAATAAAACTAAATGAAGAACATTTCTGCGTTCTTAAGTGCGACTACGTATTTCAAATTTGTTGCTTGAAAATAGGTTAATAATTTCTTCCCTAAAATAAAAGTTTGTTAATTAAAACTGTATGTATACCTTTGTATGGTAAAAGTAATATGTATATATGTTATAAGAGTACTGTTATAAGCTACCGTTTATGATACGCATATAAACTATAATTATTTGCAACTTTTACTTGGAAATGTTTAAGTCACTTAAAGTAAATATTTCCTATCCCCCCCTAAATTTCCTTACATCCCTTACGTTATTAAAAAGCGTTAAAGAACAATAAATTAAAATTTAGGCTCTATAAAATTCAAAAGAAATATCCAAGAAAAACGCTTGCGCTAATAATTACAGCAGTAAAAAAACACTGCTTCTCGGAAACATTTGCATTTCTATTATACTGCTTACTTCACTTAAATTAAACAGTAACCTGATAGAACACAGAAATATGGTATACATTAAAGATGCTTATAGTGATCTTAATCCGATTTCTGGGATAGTTTCTGGAAAACGTTTGCGACGTTATATCGAGATTAAAATTTTTTATAAAGACATGGTGTTAATAACAGATAACAGAACTATGGCTTATGCGAAGTGAGTTTAACATCGGTGCATCGAAGTTTATTAAACTACTAGCCTCTGCGCGGCCAGCCTTCGTCTGGCTTTTAAGTGTACCGGAAAAATGCCTAAAGCGAACACCAAACATTAAATTTGAAAACTGCACAGAATTTTACTCTGCAGAACAATTTTATCGAAAAAGAAACAAATAACAACGGGAAAAAAATTCAGTTAAAAACGCATTGGATATAAAAAGCATACAATGAAATAAGCAATATCCCTTAATACAAATATTAATTATCCTAAAAAAAACTCATTCGAATTTTGAAAAATCGATGTGCACTGGCTCTTGTCTAGATGCATCCTGTGTACCAAATTTCATAGGCCTGGGTCTATTATCTTACGCGCAGTACGAACGAAAGACACCTACACACACAGAAAGACTCGTCCTTTTAAATATAGATATATAAATTAATTAAAGAATTTACTTTTGCAAAAAGAAACAATCTTTCAATTTCTTAAACTGTTCAATAGAGGGAAATCTCGCTTTGCTATAGCCCATTATGTCTTAAAATGTCACGATTTCGTCAGAAAACATAAAATAAAAAAAATTCTAATTCGAATTTCGAAAAACTCGCTTCGAGGTGCACTGGCTCTTGTGTAGATACACCTATGTACCAAATTTCGTGGCTCTGGGTCTATTAGCTTACTCGCAACACGAACGAAAGACACACACACACACACAGACTCTTTGTTTTATTATATGTAGAGATAACAAATGCAGAACCTTGAATGTTATACTATACGTGTTCAGTTCATGTCCATTTTACGTAATAGAAATATATTTTATGTTCATTTAATGTATCTTTTATTAATTCAGGATTCTACTTACCAGCTTTATTATTTAAAATATATTAATTTATTATTTACTTTTACGTTAATTTATGTAGGAAATCATTAAGTTGCATATATTCGGTTAATTTATCCCAATTTGCACAGTTCGTAAATTTTTAATCGTTAGTGACCTACAATTAGAATTTGTAAGGTATGTTCTCTTATTATTAATTCCAGAAGAGAAAATTTAGAACTTGACGAACGTCTAGGTAAAAGGTCATTTCGGAACATATTTTACTAAAAAGGTTATCTTCTCTCATTGCTTAAAATCTAGAATGTCTCATTATTCTGAGCTGATTTTAAAATTATACCAAATTTTATTAACTAACTTATTTACAACTTACATATCCTCATTTTCATTTCTAAATTAACTATGCAATAATAATTACATTGTTGATGTGTTTTAGTCGATTATGGCAAACACCACTAGGGCTTTGTATCTAAGGGGAGGCATGCCTTCATGGTGAACTTCCTAAGGAAACCGGCTCGCATACAAGTGGGGAAAGCAACGAAAACGCTCATGCAGCCTGCTCATTCGCCTGGAATCGAACCCAGATCGGAACTACCAGTGTTTAGCGATTTTACCACTCGGCAGCTGATGGGCTAATTACATTGTTGAGCTGCATCTCATGCATTCTTGTCTGTTGAAGTGAAAGCAATGATACAATGAATCCTCTGACCTATTAAAGCAATTTAGTGTTTTAAAAGAAAAAGCTAAGCGAAAGAAAAAAACCAGCCGTATATTCTTAATTGGAATACTACATCGTCCCTCTCGCAGGGCCAGATTCACAAGTGGGCATCTTCGATACATGAAATTCAAAGAGGGAGAAAAGGCTTTCCCCTCTTGTGCCTGTTCCCTCCCTACCTCTCCCGCTCACCTACTGGATTGTATAGGCGTCTCCCTGAAACAGCTGTCGGCTCAGCAGAACGACGTCAGCGATTTACTTGTGCAGCAAGGTCTCTTGAACTTGGTGTAGGCTTTCCTGCCCCAAGGGGATTAGAAACAACAACAACAACAGTGTTTTAAAATCATTTAGGTGTGTCCTCGAAATTCATATTCTTAGAATTTATTAAAAAAAGGTTTATGAGAAATTGCAGAAGGACTTCGGGTCCACTTAATATCAATAATTTTAAGTACAGCTATTCTGTTTTCGGCAGTAATCTGCGCCTAAATAAATACTTGTCTGATAATTCTGTAAATGAGGTTGTTTCGTAATGCCTAAAAATGAGAGGTTAAAAAACGGTAGAAATTTTCAATAATATTATTTAAATGAAATATTTAACAATATTTTTCAGATTTTTCAAATAAGATAAAATGTTTTTAATTCTTGGGAACTTACGAGCACCGTTTTAATGTTGTTTTTTGGGCAAAGTAAAAATTGCTGTCTTTCCATTTGAAATTTAGTTCATTAAATCATAACTATTAATTTTGCAACATCAGATAACTAAGTTCTGTTTTCTAACATAGAGTAAGATTCATTTATTAGGGAGCTTTCATTGGAAGTAGCAGATTCAAATGTCGCCCATATACACTGACTACCAATAAGTATTTGGACACGTGTGATAGAAAAGAAAAACTAACTTTATTCAAAATCAATAGTTGGTAGAGCCTCCACGAGAGGTAATTACAGCGTGGACCCTCCGGGGCATACTTTCCGCAAGTCTTTGTACGACAGCTAGTGGTATTTTCTTCCACTCGGCTTGGAGAAGACATATAAGTTCCTTCATCGATTTTGCACGGGTAGTGCACCCCTGAATTCGGCGATGCAACTCGTCTCAGAGGTTCTCGATAGGGTTCAGGTCTGGACTCTGCGCAGGCCAGTCCATTCGATGAACTCCATTGGCACCATACCAAGCCTTGGTTAACGTCGGAACATGACAACTGGCATTGTCGTCCTGAAAGTAACAGGGTTTCAACCCGTAAAACTGCCACAATGTAGGAAGTACATTTGTAAGGTTTTAGTTAAACTAACCAAGTTTTATTTTAATTTAAATCTTTCTATCTCTTCTCAGTTTCAACTTCCCGTCAGAAGAAGCGCGCGTTTTCAGCTTATGCTTATTTGAAGTAGAGCCAAGTACTATTTAAACCACAGGTAGAAACCTCTCAGGGTGAGAGAGCTTTTAGTCTCAGATCACGGTCATTCTGTTTGACGTTCGCCTGACCAGCTAGCAGATAAATTCTAAGCCATAGTGCTTACTACGTGATTGCTTACTGAAATAAATTGAAGTGCGCTAGTATTAGTATTTCTTGCTGCACACCATTTAGTTAGAGGCCAACTTCGCGATTAGCTCTGTGAGCAAAGATTAATTAAATTTCTATTTAGCTTTAGTTTAAATTTATCTGACTTCATTTAGTCCCAAGTGTGGTCTTTTACTTTCTGTATCCCGAGTTGGGAAGTGGATTTGTAAATAATATTGAGTTAAAAAAAGAAGATTTTAAAACCCTTCTGAGTGCAGTTATTCTTAACCATAGTATCTACACCAGAACATAGCTGCATTCAGCTCTCTGTTCCAGATCAGGACTTTAGGACTTTAAGGACTTACTTCAAGATGTTTGCCAAAAATACGCACAGAACACTCAGTCCTGACACATTGTCATCCAAAATAGTGCAGTAGGCATCGGAATTGAGCTTACCATGAATGGGGACCAAGGGTCCCAGCCCATACCAGGAGAAACACCCACAGACCATAATTCCACTTCCGCCGAACTTGACTGTTGCAACAATGCATTCTGGCAGGAGACGTTCTCCAGGTAGACGCGAGCCCCAGATCCTGCCATCCGAACGGTAAAGGGTGAATCTTGATTCGTCACTCCAAAGAACCCGTTTCCACTGATCTACGGTCCAATTTCGATGTGCTTTGCACCACATTAACCGAGCAGCGCGTTTGGACTTTCTGATCAAAGGCTTATGGGCAGCAGCACGACCATGAAAACCAAGAAGATGCGCTTCCTTACGGATAGTATTCATTGAAACAATACTCCCGGATGCCTGTTGAAACTCCTCGTGGATGAGGGCCATCGGTTGGTTGCTGTTCTTCCGAATTTCTCTGGACAGCACTCGTCGGTCTCTATCTCCCAGTTTCGTTGGTCTGCCGACTCGGAGCACATTCCGATAATCACCGCTCACCTTCCACTTCCTAATTACATAGGCCACTGTCGATTTTGGCTACTTCAGATCACTATATATGTCTCTTAAGGATCGGCCACATTTGTGATACCCGATAGTTATACCTTTCTCGAAATCAGAGAGCTCCGAACTGCGAGGCATCTTGCATGCGACTAAAGCCGATGTTGTTTCCTACACGATATATTCTGGCGGAGTCCGTGACGTACCTTAAGACCGCAGATATCGTCATTTGCATAGGTGTCCAAATGCTTATTGGTAGTCAGTGTATTGCTAATTTTCGATACCATTGCACATTTTTAAAAGCTGCTCATCAAAATCTACAACTTCTTCTTATAACGGCTGTAGGGTTTCCTTTAGCTAAAATTAACATATTATTGGAATTAGCTTTCCTGAACTCCTCAACTTCCTCTCGCGTTTCCTTGCCAGGATGTAAATTTAAAGTGAAGTGAGTATTTAAACGGGTGAATCTCTGAGTTTAGTCAGAGCGTCTTATCCCTATCCAGCGCACGTTTCGTCTCCGATCTTGTTGTTATGCTAATGCGCCCTAAGGCCATTTTGAATAATCGTCATGCCTGTTAGGTTTGTCGAGTCAACCTAAGTTAGCCGTAATGTAACTTGCTAATCCAGCACTATTCTATTTAGACTTGAATTGATTTGTCTAATAACGTTTAAGTTCCACCGCAGGTAGTCGGTGTTATTGCAAAGTGCCCTTCTGTTCTTAGTTAGAATTAATAAAGATTATTTTCAACTTTCTTCTGTGCTGGTATTACTTCAAGCTTGTACGAGAATTCGCCAGGTTCATTAGTAGGATCTAAATTAGTTTCTGTGGCGCCAAAAGGCTAGATCTTAGAGGCTAGTTTAAATAATCCGTGTAGCATTAATTAAAATTCTAATATTTCTTACAGAATCTATCACTTTCTGCATTATTTGTGTTATATCTTGAAAACATGCAGTTTTTGAGTATACATTTTCTGCTATATATACAAGGCGTCCACAAACATATACCCTGATTATAAAACATGACTCACGAGCGGACACAGATAGCGAAACATGCATTGACCCCAGGTGCATTAAACTTTCAAAATTTAAATAGGTACTGAAAACATTTAATCAACTTCTACAC
>KK113379.1:232720-247929 GCA_000611955.2 Stegodyphus mimosarum
CCAGTGTTACGCCAGTACTAAGCAAAATATTCAATTTTGCTTAGTACTGAAATTCCGCCTCACTTCTTCTCATATAACATCTCCTAGATTTCTTTCTGGATACTTTGCGGTTTATATTAAAGACACTATACTAAACAACAGTTCCTGATGATGTGACCTTGGAAGAACGTATCAAGACGCTATTCACTTAATTATACCAGAAACGTTGAAGACTGTGTGGCGTAAAATTAAGTACAAGTTGCATGCTACCAGGGGAGAACATGTGGAAGGTAGTTAAACATGCATTTTAAGTTTAATGCATGTTTCATTAACTGTTCACAGTCATGAGCTGTTATGTTATGTAATCAAAAGCAAATATTTGTGGACATCCTGCACTATAATGCCAATTTTGCAATGGAGCAGTTTTGTTTAACACAGCAATAAAGGCATATTTCTTCTTTCTCTATCACCGCTGAAATTCTATATGTGTTTTGCAATCGTGATCAATTTCTTCAGGAGTAATTTCTTTTCTTACATGTATTTTTTGTAAGCTGAAATAAATATATCTCTTCTCTTTTCATCATATTGAAGAATTTCTAGAAACATTGCTCTTTCTCTTTTCTTTCGTTTTTCCCAAGTGACCAGGTTTTTGTCGATTGAACATTAGCTAATGTATGGATGGTCTTAACCATTTCACCATCGCATTATCGACAGTCTTGTCCACTATGAATTGAAACTTTGCAAAAAAATTTGTCGAATTCCTCTTCAAAATGATGTTATTTGGAAAATGTCTTTTATATCGATTCCTTTAGAAGCATAGACAAAAAATATATATACTTGTGCGTATCTTTTTTTCATTCAGTTTCAGAATGAGTACCAAGGACTTAGTTCTGTTCTCTTGCTAAACTGGACTGTATTTAGAGCAGTTATTATTTCGTTCTTGTTCCTTTCATTATTAGAAAGTGAGTCAGTAACTAATAACTTTGCTTCTATTAGTGCGCAAGCACGCTCCGCAAAGTTTTTTTTTAATTTGAAACCAAATAAGCAAATTTGAGAGCAGAAAATCCTTCTTTAGTTCTGATGACGAAACGAGCTTGTTGAAAGTGCTCTGTTAGTTAGTTATTTTGAGTTTTAGCTTACAAATAATCTTATTTCCCTTTCTTCCTTTTTTAGGACAATTTATAGATGTTTTTGTAAGTGTTTTTCCGTATTCACTGCAGCTTTCAAAAACTTTAACATTTGTGTTGCAAACGTATATAAACATTTCTTTTCAGATTCCTTAGGCTTAACAGATACTGTTAAATTTCTACAACTGCAACAATACAACGAGAATAAAAAAAAGAACTGATTGAGATACGTAGCACTGTAAAAGAAAATAATGATTAGAAATCTTTTCCATTAGGGTAAAAATTAAAGATTGAGAAATTCGAAAAATACTTACTACCATCTCCATGAAAAAAAAATTCAAAGCACGTGTCGCTTCAAAATAATACTACCGCATCAGCAGTTAGCATTAAGAACCTCCAAATACTGCTGATCTCTGATTGGAAGACTTTTTCAGCAAAGATTGATCCACAAAAATTTTTTTTTGTATTAAAGCTTATTAAATAAAACTTTAGCTATCGTATCGATATCAGAAATGAGTTTGAAATATTCATTTCAAGTAACTAGCTTTAAAGTTGTTAATATATATATATATATATATATATATATATATATATTACTGTAGAGAGATTAACAGATAAAAATGTTAAAAACATACTGCGGCGCCTTTTTGTTTCTTAAAAACATGCGAGTCCACCAGCGGCCGAGCGGTAAAGTCGGTGAACACTAGTAGTTCGGTCCGGAGTTCGATTCCCGGCGAACTACGAGTATTCAGTGGTCTGGCTGCATGATCGTTTTCGCGATTTTCCCTTGTTTAATGTGCATACGAGCCAGTTTCCTTTAGAAAGTCCTCCACGAAGGCAACCCTCGAATGCTTTGCCATAATCAAATAAACCAAACCAAACTAAAAACGGACATACTTTGTCGTTTTGGCTATTACAGTTTACTCTTTTGGTGGCAATATTATAGAGACTGACTGCATTTAAAATTGGAAGTTAGTAATGAATTCGATTTATTATAGAATAATGAGTTGAGTGAATACGGTTCACTAGCGTTTATTGCATATGAAATGTTATTAAACCAAGCTTTTTTTCATAAAATCTACTTTAGAAATCATTCTGCTTTTCCCCCTTAACAGCTGCTTAATCCTCATGAACTGTCAACAGAGTCTCATAAATTTATTTGTTTAGTAGATTTTATCGCAAAGCACACAAGGCCAATCTGCTCTAGAACATTTTCGTGGATGATTTTCTAAGGAAAACTGTCTCGCATTCATATTAAAGGTGAAAAAGAATAAAAAAAAACCCCAGCAATATAGCTAGCCTGTTCGCCAGAATTTGAATCTAGCTTGCGTTTAGCGGTTTTATTCACCCAAACGTAGATGGACTTGAGAAGTCTTTGTTTAAATTGTTAAACATCCCAAATGCTTCTGCCTGACATAAATGTTCCTTTGTAGTTAGCAGGAAAACATCTGGCAGTTTTTTTTTTCTCCACGAAGTGCGTGTGCTCCCTCTGAGTAAATGATTTTTGAGATTTTTCTATAACTATTTGACATTTGTTGCCTACAAATACATAGGTTAAGACATATCCATTTCGAAGTTTCACAAAATGAAATAATTTTGGGAAACATTATGTTAAATACACGTAAATGTTTCTTCCCTAAATCCATATGCACGAAATAATTTTGGGAAGCATCATGTTAAATACACGTAAATGTTTCTTCCCTAAATCCATATGCACGAAATAATTTTGGGAAACATCATGTTAATACACGTAAATGTTTCTTCCCTAAATCCATATGCACTTATCTGAAGACAATATTTATTTTTTCAAAAATTATTCATATTTAAGATTCTAGCATATAAAGAAGTGACAGTGATTCACTCAAAGCTGGTAATTGTAATTAATAAAACAGTTTGTTTGGTTAATTTTAATTTATTGAATAACATCTGTCAATCCAACATTGCTTAACTAAAACAGTGCAGAAAAAGTAACAATGAATACAATATTTCTGAAATGCACATGCAAAACATTTCAATACATTTTCAATACAATTTCAATACATGATATTTCTGAAAGTAAAAACACAAGGAATTTTATGGAATGCTTTGAATTTAAGATTTCCGGTAAACTCTTCTAATAGTTTTGTATTTATGCTATATCACTATTAATATTCTTTATAGCCATCTTTCTCTTCTTCAGGCAAATATTTGCATTAAAAATGATAACTAATAAGAACAAAAAGCCATCTTCTTTTATAAATGCTAATATATCTTACGCTTTTCGCTGGGATTATATGAAATTAAAAAAATGTTCAAGGAAAATTTCAATGGAAATTTCGAAGCTTGTATATTTTGTTTATACAAAATATCGCCACTGTCGAAAATAATATTGTCGTGTGCTACGGATTCGTGGATTTGCAGTGATTGATGACAACACTTGACGAAGAATCAAAATACAATTTATTCGCGAGTATTACTCGGGATAGTTCCAAAAACACGTTTACGGTCTTCGAAAATACTAGGTTAAACACGCTGAAACAATCAGCAACACCTCTTTCACGTTGCAGCAGTGAAGACAGCTTCATCGCAAAGCACTACAGTACTTTCCCGACTCGGTTTGGTCGCTCTCAAGCTAACCTGTAAACTCAAAATATTTCTACTAAACTCGACATAATCTGCTACTACTACTCAAGATACACTCGATACTCTCCTACTCCGCGTACACGCAGGGTATATATATATATATATATATATATATATAATAGCATTTGACCTGCCTTCGAGAAGATTCTCGGAAAAAACGGCAAGGATTCGTTCTGGAATGTTCTCGCTCTGTCTATAACATATCACCAAATTTGTTGACAAATGTCCAGAGATGGGCGATTTTGAGCCAACTCTGGCAACCATGCTTTATTTTCTGGCAACCCAAGCACCGCTTTGAGGGATAGCTATCCTGTCGCAGCTGAGCATTTCGTAAGAATATGTACAAAAATGATACTTCTGATTAGCAAGCAGCCGATTGACAAAGTTGTAGATTAACTAGGCCCACATCTGAAAAATCAAATTTTTACAACACATGACTTCCTTCTGTTGCTTATTAAATTATACACATTTCTTTTTGCACTTCATTTAAAGTTATTTCTTCGAATTATTCTAACTTAGTTAACCAATCCATCAAAGCAAGTTGAATATGAGACAAAAAATTAGAAATTTTGAAATTAAATATTCCGATCAATTTTTGTCGTACGGTAGTCAAACTTCCTGTAGATTTATTTTTTCATGACTAGTATGAAACTTTCCCAAATATAAATATAGAAAACGTAAGACAGCAGTAAGATTCCTTTATTTGTCCAAAATTTAATTTTTTTCTGAATTTGCCGTTGCCAAAAAATCAATATTTTTCGTTTAAAACACTTCTATGGTTGGAAATATATGACTAAGATCAACGATCGGGAAAATAAAAGCTGGGTAAGGGGATGAGTATACACATATATTTGGTATTGATGGCTGCAATAAAAAAGAGAGGTGCACAACTATATGTTATATCCCTCCCATATACAAAATTTCAACGTTCTTTGGCTAATCTTCTTTTAGTTATGGGAGATACATACATACGTACGTATGTACCTACGTACGTACCACGTACCTACGTACAAACGTCATGAAAAAATTCCATTTAAATTAATTTTAAATACATTTTACCATCGGTTTTTGATGATTTCTGTAAATTTTGTTTTCCCCAATCTTCTATATAATGTATATAATAAATCTTCTATAAAATTTATTAAGCTTTTATATTTATATTAAAATATATTCTAATGAAATATATATGTGTGTGATTCTTTCTACTGTGCTCGCTTCATTTGACAGGTTTTTCGCTACATACTTCAGCAGTTAAATACAACGTCAGCATTATTAAACTTCGCCTATACATAGGCATCTGTAACTGTAACCAAAATGCGGATTCATTCAAAAATTTCTTGATAGACAGTACAAAAAATACGCAAAAAAATCCCGGAGGAGATGAGGGAAAGTTCAAAACATTTCCACTATAGGCGGCTCATTACAACCAAAATGATTGAAAAGACATGCAATAAATAATTGCGGGGTATTTTAACATTTCCATGCCTTAATGACAGTTAAAACTATTACTTATATATTTTGAAGTATTACGGCAGTACAAAAAGCGATAATTGTGGCACTGTAATTGAAGAATAAACAATCTGATTTGCATAAGCAGATGGATTGAGTGAGAGTTCTGGGTATAAGATGGCATAGAGGCCAAACCCGAACGCCTCGAATAACGGCAGTTGAATTGCGACTTCTGCACTGAACAGTGTAGAAATTGTTTCAGACGGAGCAGCGGCTGTTGTCATGCAATCACTAACGATGATCATAGCGTCAGTAGTGCACGTTCAGTATCACGACAGTTAGACATATCGCATGGCATAGTCTGGAAGATACTAAGAAAAACAGTGAAATTTTTTTCGTGCAAGATCAGCAATCAACAACTGCTTGTTACCGACATCGATCGCCGCTTAGATTTTGCAATGATTTGTCTTGCCAGAATGGAAGTCGATGACTCTTGGCCGTGAAACATCCTCTGGAGCGACAAGGCATTTTTTATCTCAACGGAACACTGAACAACCAGAATTGTTGAATTTGGGCGATGGAAAAACCCCCCACGGCTCCACTACTGTCTCTAAAGTTACCATCTGATGTAAGTTCATTTCCCACTTTATCCTTGGGTTTTCTTCTTCGATAAAAATTATGATAATGGCCTTATAATATGCTCTGCAATGGCCCTGAGATATCGTGACATGCTCAACAGCTTCGTCTTACCTGACTCAGAAGCGAGCGACAAAGCCTTGTGTCTTCCATTTTCATACAGGGTTTTATCCCTCTACATACTCCCTCCTCCTCTGTGTACAGAGGCTTTTGCGGCATCATTTCACCAATGGTAAGATGATTAACCATTCAATTCCCACTCCCTGGCCGGCCCATTGTTGTTATCTCAGTGTAATCTTTGGTCGAGGAGCCATTTAAAGGTTTATCTGAGGAATTTGGCTGACCTGTAGGACCGTATAACATGGCGAGTGCCAAAGATTACTGCCGATCAGCTGTAGCCACACTGTTCGTCGCCTGCATATTTTACACATTAATGAGTGGTCCTACACTGAACAATATACTTTGCACCGCCAAACAGTGTGTAAGAAATAAGCAATTTTTTTTTGGAATTTTAGCTTGTTTTTATACCGATGTAATGCTGCCCATAGTAGAAAATATTTTAACCTTTCTTCTCACCCAGAATCTTTCAGCGCATCTTTTTGATTATTTATCTATCAGTTTCCGAATCTATCTGCATTTTATTTGCACCTACAAAGTGCTTGCTCTGTATAGGCCAAGTAGAATTACGATCACATTGCATGTGTATGAAAGAATAAATAAACTTTAGCTTTAGTTGCAATGAAATTTCCTGTTACGGATAAAAGCATAAATCATTTTCGGATCCATAATGTTACGAGTTTATTATGCGTATAAAAAAATATTTCCCGTTCTGAAATTTTGCGAGACCTGTAGTGTATTGAAATATGTAACATCGTATAAATCTTGCACAAGTGAGACAGAAAGAAAAATATCTTATGTTTGACTAACACAATGTTTCCCCTACATATATATATACAGAGAGAGATCTGACTCTTTTTCGAGTGAAAGTCAACATTTATATTGAGAAAAGCATAGCAAATACGAAAATGTTTATGATAGAGCTATGTTCATGAAAAGGTCAAGACGTTTTATGAAAGCTTCAAAGCACAGTAAAACATATTATTAGCCGACTGCATCAAAAGCGAATCATTTTCTGCCGAAGATGACTTCCGTGGATGAGAAAAAATTTCCGCATAATGTTCCATATATGGCATATGTTTTTCAAAAGAGTCGTTCTTGTCTAGAAAGGGAGCTAAGTGGTCCAGTCTGAATAAAAGATCTAGGTCTCTTCAAACGGCCATGGCCAGATTTAGAAGCGGGTATCTTCGATGCATGAAATTCAAAGAGAGAGAAAGGTTCTTCCCCTCGTGTGCCTCTTCCCTCCCTGCCTCTCCCGCTCACCTACTGGATTGTCCCTGAGAGAGCTGTCGGCTGAGCAGGACGACGTCAGTGATTTACTTGTGCGGCAAGGTATGTTGGACTTAGTGTAGGCTTTCCTGCCTCAAGGGGATTAGCAACAACAACTACAGAAACAGAACAGCGAACCTAAATTCATGACAATAAGAAAAGTTTAACGTATTTCTTCCTTAAAAAAGGGGAAAAAACTAGCCACTTAAAAACTCATGAAAAAGCAGTTTGGGGATATTATCCTTTGTGATATACTTAGGTTCTGACTTAATGATTTACGTTTTAATAATAGCTAGTTTCTTTCCTTTTGGCCTGTCTTTGTCTCCTACTCCGCTCAGGCCAAAGGTTAACACAAATTGTACGGCAAGCGGCGTATGTTAAAACTATAAGTTGCGCCCGGGAATCTTAATTAGAATTCTTAGTGAAAGGTCATGCCAAGTGTATTGACATTTCCTGCAAGTATCCACTCATTACAGAAGCTTGAACTGCTGACGTTAGCCGAGTTCGGTAAATGCCAAAAGATAGTTGCTTTTATCAACCTACCTGCTCTGAAATCGAACTATATTTTGTAGAACTGCACAGTAATACTGAATGGTAATAATTGTGACAAAATAACCGTAGTCGTTGCAGCTGTTAATCTATGAGAAATCCCATTATTGGTTTTCTTACTACTTTTAATTCAATTACCATAAGCAATGTAAAATAAAGTCCTATATTAGAAATTAGCTTTGAATTTTTATCTTTCGTTTCATATTAAGTACTAAGAAAGGCGAAATGTTGGAAACCGTTAACTCTAAGAGTCAGCAAGCAGTATTAATTATTAGATGCTTTTGTTGTATGTTATAAGTTAACGTTCCAGTAAAGATTTCACTTTAAATATTATTTTAAGCATACTCCAGTTATTCAGTTAAGAGGAAAATGCCTAAATTTTATTTTAATTTCCGATGGTATTTCTTACGTTTACACTTAGGTAATACTGTAGAGTTTTTTATACTTTCTTAAATAATATCATCAGTATATTCAATCTTCTCATATCTATTCATTTCTGGGATATTTCACGAACGCTTTGAAATAAGTGATATGATTGCGCGTCATCGCCTTCCTTGTCACAGCCCTTAATCTTAACAGTAATTAAAAGTACCTTAATTCATTCAGTTTTATTTAAAGTACTACTGATAAATCTTGTTTTCTAAATAATCAGTGATTTCCCCACAATGTTTAGATCAGCAGTTCTCAGCATTTTAACTAACACGTGCCATCGAAACAAAAATTGAAAACACTTAGTACCACCACTACATTTTGAAATGTTTATTTTCCAATTTATCAACATACACTCATGACCATAAATTAAGGATAATGCAAAATCAGGCAAAGGAAGAGTTAGAAGCAAAACAAATTTGACTTATTTGTAAAGCTTATTTATTAAACAAAAGGTAAAGAGCAAAAAAAGATGCTATATGTTTGATATTATTAAAAAAATAGCGATTTTTTCTCCCTGGAGCAAATTACAAAAAAAAACCTATTTACAAAAAACCAATATTACATGGCTGGTACGATTGTTAATACATTGTATGTCTCCCAGACGATTCAATAGAGTCCGTACAACGCCTAGGCATGCTGAGTATCAAATTATCGATCTGATCTTGGGGAATATTACACCACTCAAAAAGCGATGGTCACCGAAGTTCCGGTAGACATGTAGGAGGAGGTTGACAGGCTGCAATTTGTCGGCCAAGCATGTCCCACACGTGCTCTACTGGATTCAAGTCCGGTGAGAATGCTGGCCAGTCCATGCGGGTGATATCCTCCAATTGAAGGCGTTCGCTTACGATGTTTGCACGGTGAAGACGGGCGTTGTCGTCCATAAACACAAATTGTGCGCCCATGGCGCCCCGAAACAAACGTACATGTTGTTCCAGAATGACGTTCCAATAGATTTGGCTTGTCATTGTTTCAATTTGAACATGCAGGTCAGTTCTGGAACCCAGAATAATTCCACCCCAAACGAGCACTCCTGCACCACCGTAACGGTGTCGTTCAATGATGTTTTCTTGGTGGTAACGGGTACCTGGAGCTCTCCATATGAACGTCCGGCGAGACTCAGACTGCAAGCTAAACCTGGACTCGTCGGAAAACATCACACAAGCCCACTGTTGCGGTGTCCACAATGCATGCTGTCTACTCCAGGCTAACCGCAGGCGACAGTTAGTTGCAGTAGGTGGAACGCATCTGACAGGTCTACGAGCATATAGACCAATCTGCCCTAAGCGTCTGTACACGGTCTGCCTTGAAATTGTCGTACCAGTGGCTGAAGAGAGCTAACGAGACAGGTCTGAGGCTGTGCTCCGCTTGTTTCTTTTGGCAGTAACTGCCAAATTTCGGTCCTCATTTGGCGTTGTAACTCTGGGGCGACCTGTGCTGTAACGTCTACTCACATTACCATCATCTTTGAATCGTTGCCAAAGCCTGGAGATGACAGTCTGGGCAATTCCAAGTTCGTCTGATACTTCAAGTGGGTACGCCCACATTTCAGACGGCCGATAATTCTACCGCGTAAAAAATCATCCAAATGCGTCCTTTGTGTCATAACTATTCGGTTATTGCACTGAAATGCTTATAAAGCGCTTGCGAACAATTTGACTTCTTTGCCTGAATTCCTTTTATATCACTCTCTTACACTCTTGTCATTGTGACGTACCATCGATGTCATCTGGTTACTTCCTGGAATTTGCATATGATTCTTGAAGATTTGTGTAGTGATTTTACAGGTGATATATTTATTTTAGAGTTCGATTTCCGCGTGACTCCGAATTATCCTTAATTTATGGACATGAGCGCAATTTTGTCGAAAGTTACACTTTAAAATAAAATTAGGATTGTTAATTTATGGAAGACTTTAACCAATCATACTTGTAATTTTCTTGCATTTTGCTAGACGCTCTCGCAGGAAGCTCGTCGAGTACCGAGCAGCACATTTCCCAGAAGTTGTACTATAAAGTTCCTTCTACCTCCTTTCTGCATCCTTCGTAGTGTAATTGGAAGTGTATTCGAGAAAACCAGGGTTCGAGTCCCGATCAGGTCATTGCACTTTATCTCATCTCTCTCTTTTTTTAAACTTAGAGGTATTGCTATTTCTCCCGCGTTCTTAACATGCCTTTGGTGTAGAGGTCAGAACTCTCGGCGCGCATTCCAGAGTTCCGTGGTTCGAGTCCCGGCGAGGGCATTGCTCATTTTTCATGTCTCCTGCTTCAAAATAGCCTAATGTCTATACAGTGGCGCCCGAACTAAAAAGGACGGTGGATGACGATTCTCCAACACCAGTATTTAGCGATTCGGTCCCCTAATCCCCAGTCGCCCTTTAAAAGGGAAAGTAAATAAGTTATTTTTCACTCTTCTTAGCATGCCTTCGTGGTATAGTGGTCAACACGCTTGGCGCGTATTCCAGAGGTTCTTGGTTCCAGTCTCGGCGAGGGCATTGTTCATTTTCAACTCTCCTGCGTCGAAATAACGTAATGCCTCTACAAACTATTGTCTTAGCAGTACAAAGTCAGGGAAGTTATGTAAATCTTATTTTTGAGGATGCACAAAACTCGCCCCCATTTCTTGTGTGGATTTAAAACGCGTAAGAGAGTTGCTCATTAAGGCTTATACATTCTAAAATAATATTTTGCAATATCCTGAATACAATAAGGAAAAATCCTGTATTCAAGATTTTTTACTAGAAGAAAAAAATCTTGTATTCAGGATCACAAAACTAACTCATTCAAAACCCTTATGGCCAATAAGAAATTTCAAATAATAAATAACTAAAGTTTCGAATAATGCTTCATTTTTTTCTGTAATAAGTACATTTTGCAAACAGAGCTTCAGATTTTGTATTCACAAAGCAATTCTGAAAACTGTGCTCACACTTTGAAACATTTTGAGATCGTTTTATTAGATGTCCCATACATATATTAAATATAGAATTCAGTGACGCAAGTCTGAAAGATTGAAAATCATGCTTTAGTACATTTTGTGTAAATATGTAAATTTGTTTCGAAGCTAATATATTTATTTGAGTGTGCTTTTATTGTATTCCTAATATCGGAATCATAGCTGAAAATTACTGTGTTAACATGTTCTGTTTAGGAAGCAGATAAAAGAATTGTTTCTAAACTTCAGAATAACTGTAGAAAATTAGAAGTGCATGACTTTCTTAGTTCTAAATGGAAGCAAAATTTCATAAAAGTTTAAAAGTTTTCTAAATGTCATATTATAACTGTATTTGAATATTTTCTTTGTTTTAAATTAATTTATATTTTTTTTAATTTATTTTCTATAGTTGTATGCAAGATGAATATAGTAGTATTTGCATTATCTACAATATTTAAAACTAATTGTTCATTTTATATTGTTATTATTGTAATATTTTATTTAATTCTGCTATCTGTATATTTCTTCCGCATCTTCTTTCTTGTTACTCGCATGTAATTATTAAGCTTCATACGCATAGTTACAAAGGTTTTTGTTCGATTTGTTTCCACAATTTTGTAAATTTTTACTTTATTTAAGGCTGAGGAGCATTTATGTAGTTCTGTTGGGCTTTGAAGACTATTGGCGAAATACAACTTAGTGATATTTTAGTTTACTTTGGAAATACGCTTCAGAAAGTCGTTTGAGCATGAAAAAACTTTTATCAGAAAGTTCTTTAGTCCCAAAGGGTAGACAATCCTTCCGTTTTAGATGGTATTTGTTTTCTGGGAAAATGTCTCCATGGAAGCAGGATAGGTTATAGGGTATTTCTTCCACCTTCTTCGCATGCTTTCGTGGTGTGGTCAGCACTCTAGGCAAGTATTCCAGAGATCCGTCGTTCGAGTCCCACCCAAGGCGTTGCTCACTTTTCATTCTCCTGCTTCCAAATAACCTACGGTCTCTACAACTGGCGCCCGAACTAAAAAGGTGGTGGATGATGATTCTTCACCACTGGGAATTGGCGATTCGGTCTCCTGAATCCCAGTCGCCCTTTAAAAGGGGGAGTATATAAGGTATTTCTCCCATCTTCTTTGCATGCCTTCGCGATGTAGTAGTCAGCACGCTGGTTCCGTATTCTAGAGGTCTGTGGTTCGAGTCCCGACGAAGGCTCTGCTCATTTTTCACCTGTGCTGCTAAGGTATTTCTCCCACCTTCTTATCATGCCGTCCTGGTGAAGTGGTCAGCATGTTGTGGGCGCGTATTCCAGGGGTCCGTGGTTTGCGGCGTTGCTCATTCTTCATTACTCCTGCCTTGAAATAACCTGATGTCTCTACAAGGTTACCCATGAGGAAAAAAAACGAAAAAGTAAAGAAGGTCCGTGAAACCAGCCCATTCAGCTACGCAACTCCAGTTGGTGGAGACATTAGGTATTTTTGGAAGCATCAGATATGAAAAATGTGCAACGCCTTCGCCAGTATTCGAACCACGGACCTCTCGGTTACGCGTCGAGCATGCAGACCACTACACCACGAAGGCATACGAAGGAGGCGGGAGAAATACCTTATATATTCCCCCTTTTAAAGGGCGACTGTGGTTTTGGGACACAATCGCCAAATCGCGGTGCTGGAGAATCATCATCCACCACCTTTTTTTTAATTCGGGCGCCAGTGTACAGACATTAGGTATTTTTGGAAGCATCAGACATGGAAAATGAGCAACACCTTCGCCGGGAATCGAACCACGGACCTCTCGGTTACGCGCCGAGCATGCAGACCACTACACCACGAAGGCATGCGAAGGAGGCGGGAGAAATACCTTATACAGTCAGTTATAATTATATGTTACAAACCACAACTGCATGTTAACCGACCTCGTACAAAAGACGATTTTCGGTCAAAATTTCGATTTTTGTTTTATTATATTTTCTTAAAGAATGTATCTTTAACTATCAAATACAAGTTTTTCTTGTTGATAGGTTAATTAGAACTGGAGATATAAGCAATTTTGTATAATGTAATAAACCGGAAGTTCCATTATTCTGAACCGGAAGTGAGCATTTAAGGAGACATACCTATTTAGAGACCTTATTTATCATCAAGATTTTGAAAATTATAAACCTTTGTACTAAGTTTACATATTTTGTAATACATTTTAAGAATATGGAGATAGTTTTCCCCCTTAATTTCGTATTTAGTTTGGCAGAGCGGGTATTCGTCGGTGAATGGATGTGTTGCTGCTTTGTAGATTAATGGTGACAAAGTACTTGACTTGGAAGTTATTTCACAGTTTTGCACCATTTGCAAAAAAATGAACAAAATGGAACGCAATCTTCAGCACGACATACGTAAAGCGTAACATAATTGTTCTGTAAATTATGAAGGAGCAGCTTCGGGTATGGAAGCAGTTGATGCTTATCGCCTTTATTAATGATCTGTTAAATTACGAGAGCTGAAGTACACGGAATATTATGGGGATGGGGGATTCTAAGAGTTTTTATTGTGAAAACTAATATGGTAAAGATTCTGTCAAGAAATTAGAAAGCATTGGACATGTATAGAAAAGGGTTGGTCGTAGAGTGCGAAAAGTAAAAAACTCAACTCCTGCACTGAAAGGAAAAGGTAAACTGGCTGATTATTTTATTGATAAACTGCAGAATTAGTGATTGCAATTACAAGTAATGTTGGAAACAACTAAGACACGGCAGGCTGTAAAAGCTGCTTGTTCCATTGAAGCTGTTCTTTTTCAAAGCCAACGCATGGCCAAAGTCCACCTCGCTCAACGAGTTGGTGCAACTACCAATGTACGATTGCAAAAAGAAAAAAAATCAGAAAAAAAACACCTCTAGTACATTATTGTACATCTAGTATGTATATTAACATATATTTTAAATTTAATTAAAGCTATATATAGAGAGAGTTGCGTAAACAAAATTTATTAAAAAAGTGCATATATGGCAAAACTCAAAATATCAAGGAACGTTTTAATGGCATTTTATTGCAAATTGTTTTGAAAGAAACATTCATAAACTTGCGAACATTAATGTTTGGAGCAAATGTAAGTTGTAAATGTTGGATTATTTAATGTTATTTTATGATGGCTTTACAGGTTTGCTTGAAGTATATTTAAAGTTAGGCATGTGTCCTCAATTTTACACTGAGAAGGGAATTCGAAAACTTGATAAAGTGCAAAATCACGAGTCTGGCGACATTCCACAAGTTTTGCAAAAAACCAAAGAAAAAAATTACGCTTTCTTCGAAAGAAAAAGCGCAATGTTTCTTAAAAGAACCAAGGTGTCAGTTACAAAGCAGGGGAATTTTAATTGTCAGAAATGTTTCTTTCATTAAGAAATTGTTTTATGAAAACTTTAAACTTGTTTTCTGAAAAATGCAAGTTTTTGCAAATATTGCCAATGGTAACCGCAATAACTCAAAATTTTATCGACGAAATTAAATGCAACTTGTATGTATGTGTTTCGTATAATCTGATGCATGCTATGAAGCGGAAGATTTTAGAAATATTAATTACAAGTTGACTTGTTACTTTTTATTTTTATATTTTGGATACGATAATAGGAAAATATACAGTAAATACTATACATTTTGACATATCTCAAGAATATATGAATATATTTTAATTATTTTGCTTCACTGCATTTAAAACATGTGTAAAAATAAATACAAATTAAAAAAACCTGTGTATTCATGTATACATGATGCACCGTGGTTGTTGTCGTAAAGCCAAAATATAAGCAAAAATTACCCTTTTTTTCATTATTTTTCAAAATTAAAACTACTTAGCATTACGTTTTAAGCTGTTTTTGCTCATTAATATACTTATCTTAAAATTAATATGTTCATAGTTAAAATAAAATCTATTTTTTAAAAAATGGCACCCGAACGAGGTCGGATACCTTAAGAAATAAAAGAGATCACTCACCGTTATAAAATATATCAAATTCTTTCGAATCTGAATAGCAACAGCCGCACATTAAAATGCATATGACGATGCTTATTTGCAACTATAAACTGATCTTATATATATATATATATATATATA
>KK113379.1:247952-263301 GCA_000611955.2 Stegodyphus mimosarum
CATTAAGATAATATATATATTAAATCGTATATATATATATATATATATATACGATTTAATGAGTAGGAAGAATTCGGGTAACTTAAATGCTGGCAGTCGTGATGGCAGAGTGGCAAAGACAGGAAGGAGATATTGAGATTAAACCAAGTTCAGCCAATTATTATTTTATTTGTAGTCACATTAGACTGATTCCTCCTAGACAATATACTCTTTAATCATAAACCATTGCGATAATTTCTTATATGCTCAGGTTAACGGGGGTGACATCAATTTAGCCGAAGAAGTAGAACGTAGAAGATACAATAGCAGTGGCGAAAGCTAGAGAAAGGAATGAAGAAGTGACTTAATTGCCTGGCAAAGTAGTATTTATACTAGATTAGGTGTACAAAGTTTTACTAAGCTGTGATTGGTTAATTTTGGGTTTGTTAAATAATACGGAAGGATCTCTAATTTTAGAGAACAGATGAAATTAGGAGGAAAGCTCCAAATCTAGAATGTTAATTTTGAAATCGTCAGTTCTTCTTACAGCAGCTATCGTATTTTGGTGTATATTACATATATATACTAACTATCAATGCAATTAGCTTACATTTTGGTTTGCCAGGATACAGCTTAGTGTAAGTACGCTTTGTCACAATGAACTCCTGAAACCTGAAATGTTTAACATCAAGTTGATCATAAAGCAATGGAAGATCGAGACAGCAAAATTCAAATAGAAAAATAAAATATTATTACATAAAATATACCTCCAAAACTGTATCGATCACTTGCAATGATAACTGTCTAATTTTCAACCCAGTCTCCGACTCTTTTTACTTCCTTGTACGAAGTAAAGGAAGTATTATAATCTCGAAAAATTCTAGGTACCATATTTCAACGAAAATACCCATTTTGGCCGCCATCGAATGAAATTTAACGATGTTTTTGCGTGACATCTGTACGTAAGGACAGAATAAAGGACTCTATTTTCCCAAACAAATTATAAAATAAATTCAGAAGAGATTTTTTTCATGGTGTTAAAACTATATACTTGTGAATTGCTTCTACATATGTAGTTCTCGTTTTTGCAACAAGTGTATTTTAAGATAGCGCTTAAAGTTGCTGCCTATTACATTGACTGTATCGTACTGTAAAACGACGAATTCCAAATGCATCCTAAGTAGACTGACAGCTGAACTCGGCCGAAAGAACAGTATAAGCTGAAAGCTGGATAATGGGTGACCTGCGTACTCTTGATCCAATAAAACGCGTTATGAGGTTAGAAGGTCACGAAAGTACATTTAGATTCTTTCAAAATTTTACTTATATATTTTAGTTTTTAAAATTTTACTCTATACCATATATTCCGGAACATAACGCGCACTTTTTAATATAAAAAATAAGATTGAAATTTACAAGTGTATGTTATACGCCGAATATAAAAATAATAGATTTAAAAGTAAAGAAAAGAAGAACATTCAAAAATTAGATTGCTACATGTACACTTACGCAAAAAACAATTGGGACACTACTATATTTCCCGTTCTATTGGGCCGACTGATGAAATTCGAATTGCGTTTCTCATGTCTCGAAAGCGCGACTTGCGATATATATTAGTTTATACATAGCATTGTTCTAATATAGGTATTTCGACACAAAATCGGACATACTCTGAAATGACATGCGAATTATTTTTCCATATTTTGATTCTACGGCTCAAATTATGCCTAAGTATTAAATTTTGTATAATGTGGTGCGAAATTTACGGAAAGATTCAGAAATTTATCTTGACGAATTTTTTCAGTTTGCGCCGAGAATAATTCACTTGGCGAACTTCTTAATTTAAATTTATGGAAACTTATTTTTCTTTCCTTTTTTCTATTGCACTCGAGCGAAAAAGGGATCATCGTTCATATTTTCAAATTATTTTAACAAAGTGCGTTAACAACATTTCGCTTTATTATCGATTATAACGAATATGCCAAATTTCAAAAGGCGCCAAAATAGAAATTATCGTATATTATAAGAAACTTTGAGTAAAAATACTCTTAATTTTTTGCAGGTATGCTTGGAAATACATCTACTTTAAGATAATGGTAAAAATGTTTGTTTTTAAAAAATCATAAAAAGTAGGAGAATTTTATTTGAAATCAACCTAAATTTCGAAATGTAAAAGGAAGAATCAAATAAGCTTAATAAAAAAAAGAGAGATTAGTAAATATATATCAATTAACATTAATAAGCAAACATTTTGAGAGCTAAATATTTAAAACTACTCGCGCGATTTTTACTAAACTTGGCAGTTTGCATAATTTGACTCGTAGAATCGAAATATGGAGAAAAATTGGTATGTCATTTCAGAAAATGTCCGATTTTGTCTCAAAATACCTATATTAGAACAATGCTATACATAAGTATGACACATATCCTAAGTCGCGCTTTCGAGACATGAAAAAAGCAAGCTGAATTTCGTCAATCGGCCCAATAGAACGGGAAATATGCAATTGCCACATTTTGGTTTTCGCAGTCTACCTAAATGCTGTTTATTTAAAAGAAATGGTACAGCTTATACACTTACAAAATTTCCATTATCGGATAATATGAAAAGTTCTTCGTGTTCGTCTTCCATTATATTTTCAGGCACATCATTGGATTCTGTTTCATCTTCACCATCACTGTTACTCTCCTCCATAAATAAATAAACATGTTCCGTTCCATATACATTGCTGAACATACTACATTTTTTAAATAACTTTTGAATTACGTCGCGTTTTAATTTCATTTTATGCTTTTCCGTATTATCAGTTAGTTGATATTTGAGCATGTCCCAAACTAAAAGGCTTTCTATTATTCTTTAAGACAACAGGACGTTTTTATCGAACAATTCTTATCACACTGTTTTCGCCCGTACATCCTTTCTCGTGAACATGAAAGAAAACACTATTAGGTATTTTCTGCCTCTTTTCTGCATGAATAGTAGTATAATAGTAAGCACACTCGGCGCGTATTTGAGAGATCCAAGTTTGAGTAACAGCGAAGGCATTGCTCATTTTTGACGTCTCCTGGTTCAAAATATTCTAATGACTCTACAGTGGCGCTTGAACTGAAAAGTAGTGGATGATGATTCTTTACCACCAGAATTTGGCGATTGAGTCCCCTAATCCCAGTGACCCTTTAAAAGGGGAATATATAAGGTACTTTCTCTTTCCTTTCTACATGCCTCGTAGCACATTCTGCGCGTATTCGAGAGGTCCAGGTACCAGTCTCGGGGACGGCACTGCACCTTTTTCATGTCTCCTGGTTCAGGAAAATGTAATGATTCTATTACACCATTTGGAAAATTACATTTTAGCATAGTTTTTCTCTTAAAATTAACATGAGTTTAAATTTTTTACCGCCCGCTAAGGAGCAAAGCACTGCGGTGAGGTGAGATTTTCCGTCACCTGCTATTTTATGTAAACCGTTTTCGTGACTTTCACTTCAATCACACACGTATTGTTCCTTTTATCGCTTGTCAATTCAGTATACCTATAGGTATTTCTCCCGGCTTTTTTGCGTGCCTTCGTGGTGTAGTGGTCAGCACGCTCCGCGCGTATTCGAAAGGTCCGTGGCTCGAGTCCCGGTGAGGACATTGCTAATTCTTCCCATCTCTTACTACAAAATACTCTAATAACTCTACAGTGCCACCCGAACAAAAATGGTGGTGGGTGATGATTTTCCACCACCAGGATTTCGCAGTTGGATCCCGTAATCCTCAGACGCCCTTTAAAAGGGGGGCGTATGTAAGGTATTTTTCTCGCCTTCTTCGCATGCCTTCGTGATGTAGTGGTCAGCACGCTCGGCGCTCATTCGAGAGGTGGGTGGTTCGAGTCCCGGCGAGGGCATTGCTCATTTTTCATATCTTCTGCTTTCAAAAAATACCTAATGTCTCTACATACCACTGTTTGAAATTCTGCAAAAACTCTTCGAGTGAATGACTTCATAAAATAAGAGCATCGCGCATGTATCTCTCATGTTTCTTCGTAAGGAGAAGGGTGCGCGTTATAAGGCGAATATACCTAAAAATTAAAGAATGTGGTTTTAAATTTTAGGTGCGCGTTATATGCCGGCATATGCAGTAACCTCAGATTGTGCGTATTAGAACTTACTGTTCACTAAGCATGTGGAGATTAGATTGATTTATCTCAAATTTCACGTAATAATATTTCTTTCTTTATTTGCGTTAACGTATTATAGATTGAAAAATCATCAAAGCGCGTTTCTTGTTCCTTGAAAAATTTGTTTCTTCAATTGAAATAAAAGAATTGTATACACTGTTCTGTGTTATTTAATAAGTCCATAGATATACGGCTTACTTACATAAATCATATCATGCTGCTTCTTCTCTCATTTCATGCTATATTTGTGGTGGCTTATATGTATCATCTATTCATGAACCCAAACAATAAATCTTGCCATGATATAACTCTCAGATAACAAAGCCGAGTAAATCCATTTACTCATCTTCTGCAAATATGGTTTCATTTAGATATCCTACGTGATTTCTTCACTTAGGAGCTAAAGTGATGCAGGAAAGTCTTACGCAAGACGAAAAGGGATGATATAAGGCCTCGAGAAATTCTTTTTCTTTTCATTTAAGCCTGGGTTTGATGAGAGAAGCTTTTCTTGAAAAGAAAAATACATCCGTTACAACAAGCTCCCTTTTCCCATATTCCTTTTAAGAAAAAATGGTTGTATGGATTTTCATTTAACTAAAATATCAAATGCTTCCTTTCGCGTTAGACAACGGTAGAGAACTTGTAAGGAAGATTACAATCGGTAAAATGAGAGATAAAATCGAAAAAGATAATGTTTGTGTTGTAAACAGAAATATAAGGTAAGGATAATAGATAGTATAGGGTAATTGATAGGGTAATAGATTTGATAGTAATTGATAGGGTAAGGATTAAGAAATATTTGAAGAAACGTTTTCATCCAATGTAATTGCTTCTCCTTTATTTCTTTCTTATCGAATTTCAAGAAATAGCTTCAGGAAATTTAGGAAAAGAATTCCGAAGCTTTTGTATCATTAAAGAAATGCATTTCTGTGTTGAAATGGCAACATTTAGAAACTTCGATAGATACTGAAAAGATTAGAAACAGCAATAATAGTAATCTGTATTAGTTAAGTGCAAGTGAACATAAAATGATTCAAATTTTCGAATTCCCAATTATATTCTCAAAAAATAAAGCAGACTCAGACGATTCCATAAACAGATAATTTGTACAGGTTTGGAATACATAAGATCCTAAAATACTGTATTTAAAAACGCCCCCTTGCGTAAGGCACAAGAGGTTTTCACATTTTTCAGCATTCTTTCTCACTGAAAATAGCAAATGCTCTTTTTATTTTCCTCTATTATTTATTCCCCGTATTTCTAGAGTAACCAAACTACATTTTTCCGATACATTTCTCCATTTTTATGATAGAAAACGTTTGTGCAAATGCACACATGGTAGAACTCAGAATCTAAATAAGGGTTTTAACCATTGCTGATGTTTACGCTTACCTATCTGTTTTTCTCTTAATAGTTACTTTGATAATAGGTGTTTTAGACACTGCAATTTGTTTTGAAGTATTGTTAACAATTTCTGTTGCGTTGCGATTTAGGATACCTTTCAACGACTGAAAAAATACCTCGCCGCAGGATTACAGCTCATTACGAGCAACTGCCAGAGTCTGAAAGAGGTCTTATCATTAGATTGAAAGAAACGGGTTGGGCAAATAGGAGAATCGCTTGTTATATGAGCGAAGCGATGCGGCGATTAAAAGATGTTGGCAACAATGGGTGGACAATGGCAGAATTCAGAGTAATGATGATAGTGGTCAACGTAAGGGCCACAACAGATCAGGAGAACAGATTGTCACATCAGCTGTCATAGCTCTTGATTCATCGCTATCAACCATCAGACGGGCGACCCGTACGCGAGTGTCCACTATGACCATTCACAGACGGCTGATAGAGCGAAGTGTACGCTCGTACCAACCGTTACACCACCTGCCACTCACGCCTGCACACTGTCGGGCCAGATCACAGTGGTGCTTGGCTCGATCTCGCTGGATACTGGCTGGGGACGTATAGTCTTTAGCGACCAGTCCCGCTTCCAACTGTGTCGTGACGATCATCAAAGACTTGTCTGGAAATATCTAAAGCAGCGTGCCGATCTTGCTTTCACTATTACAAACCGCACAGATCCTCACTCAGGAGTTACGGTCTGAGATACCATTTCTTTGAGAGCCGGACCCCTTTGGTCATCATTAGTGCATTAGAAGTGCACTTACAGCACAGCGGTACGTCGACAACATTTTAAGACTCGTTTTGTTACCGCTCCTTTTGCAGTACCCTAGGCTTATTTTTCAGCAAGCTAATGCCAGATACGGCACTTGTTGCTGCAAATTATCTTACAGCTTGTCAAACACTTCCTTGGCCAGCCCGATCTCTCTCCCATCGAGCATGTCTGGGATATGATGGGAAGGTAACTGCTTCTACCAGGGAATGCTGATGATCTATCTCGCAAATTGGAGCAAATTTGGCGAGAAATATTGCAGGAGACCATCCGGGAGCTTTATCAGTCTATGCAACGCCGTGTGGCAGCTTGCATCCAGGCTAGAAATGGGTCAACACCTTATTGAGCTCGTTACTTTGTAACTATGTAACTCTGAAATATATCATTCAATTGTTCTGAAATTTTAATCGTTTTCTATTCTGTCATGATTTTCCTACTCACTAATTTCTGTCTCCGTCGGACAATTCTTTCTTGTTGCGTCAATTTTTTTTGTTATAGAGTGTATTTGAGATTTGGACGGGGGCATATGAAATATGCATTGAAACAAATTGATGAGTCTCGAGCTCAAGAAGCATCTTTAAGTTTTTAAAATCTCTTTAAATCAGCCAGAGTGAAAACTAAAATGACAAAACAGAGACAAAGTGATGCAAAAATGTTAAAACAAAATGAATATGGTGTTTTAAGGTTTTAAAATACTGCATTATAAGCATTCTGAGTATGCAAACAGTTTTTTGCCTTTTCTCTTCTCAAAATGTGTTTCTTTTTTAATATTTCGGTACATTTTTCTAAAAATCTACTTAAGGTAAAGTATTTAAACTTTCCCAAGTTGTACAACTAAATTGTTTCTCTGAAGATACCTAACGTTATAGATCTGAATAGGAAAAGCTCGAAAATAATGAAAAAAATTTCCTTAAAATTTTTGGAATTTTGAAGTTTTTTACAGAAATAAATTTAATTTTTTTAACCAAAATTAAAAATGCTTCTTATTATTCTCAAACGTATATTTTGTGTTGCAAAGTTTTTCTGTTACATGTTTCTGTCAAATTTTAAGATGATTAACTCAGTGAGGTTTTAGAAATGTATACCGAACAAACACATTTTTCAAAAAAATTCATGTAGCTATATAAAAAGTCAATTAGCTCTTGCAAACTAATTTATGCAGATAATTAAATTCTTTTAATTTACATATAAGCTGAAATACGTGTATTTACTGTCAAAAAAAATCTCAATTATATCTGTATTTTGAAATAAAATGCGTGTTTTTGAATTGCTTTATTTCTCCTGTCGAGATGTTTCATGTACCCTTGATATTTTTATTAAATATCTATCTGTAGTCCTTTAAATTAAAGACTAAATTAATTTATTTAAGCAAACCGCATGCAGGCTATTTATCTAAGAATAGGGATGCTTTGAAGGAGTCCTTTCCAAAGGAATCTAACTCTTACTCACATTACTCATGAGAAAAATCACAAAACCTTACACGCAGCCAGCCCGTTCACCGGGATTTGAGCCCAAGACAACCTGTTAGTATTCCAAAGTCTTATCCGTTGGGTCACTACATAAGGTATTTCTCCCGCCTTCTTTGCATGAGTTCGTGTTGTGGTGGTCAGCACCCTCGACACGTAACCGAGAGGTCCGTGGTTCGATTCCCGGTGAAGGCGCTGCTCATTTTTCAATATTCCTGCCTTAAGATTACCTACTGTCTGTAAACTGACGCTCGAACTAAAAACGTGGTGGATGATGATTTTCTACCACTGGGATTTGGCGATTGGGTCCCCAGAACACCAGTCGCGCTTTAAAAGGTGGAGTATATAAGGTATTTCTCCTGCCTTCTTCGCATGCCAAGTGGTCAGCACGCTCGAAACGCAACCGAGAGGTTCGTGGTTCGATTCCCGGCGAAGGTGTAGCACATTTGTCATCTCTCCTACTTCTAAATAACCTAATGACTCTACAGGTGGCGCCCGAACTAAAAAGGGGGTGGATGATGATTCTCCACCACCTTGATTTGTCGATTGAATACCCAAAACCCCAGTCACCCATTAAAAGGGGGAGTAAATAAGGTATTTCTCCCGTCTTCTTCGCATGCCTTCGTGGTGTAGTAATCAAAACGCTCGTAGCGTAACTGAGAGGTTCGTGGTTCGATTGCCGGGCAAGACGTTGCTCATTTTCCATCTCTCTTGTTCCGAAATAACCTAATGACTCTACAACTAGAGTGTTCATGTAAGAAATAAAATCTCTATCCCGTTAAATTTGTGCTGTGATAAATTTAACTTTCTTTACCTGAAAAATCTGAGAAGCGTAGTTTTCGAACATGAAATGCATCGATATACACCGATATTATGTTTTCAAAAGCTCCTAAATTCTTAATGGAAGATACCTGGACTAATCAGTTAGGAAAACGCTCATTTACTATTTAGAATAGCATATAAATCGAATCGGTAACTTCAAAATCACGCAGATTACCCTTAAAATTGTTTATTAGAATTATGATAAAGCATGTATGGGCTGCCTACCTAAGAGCAAGGATGCCTTCATTGAGGACGTTTTTAAGAGGAACTGGATGTTATTCATGGAAAAAACAATGAAATCTTGCATACAGCTAGCATGTCGATCGACATCTGAATTCGAACTTCAAGGTTCATACCATTCGGGAGCTGATGGGCTAGTTTCTTTCAAAATCAATTAACTGAAAATAATTGCGAACAACTCGCAAAGACAAGGATCTGCTACTTGAACAGCGTTAAAGTTTTGATCAACTTTTACCTATATTTGGATAGGTGCTTTTGTGTGCTTTACATTGAAAAGATATTTTGGCTAACTGAATATTTTTATGTGAACCAAAAGTAAAATAGCTAACTCAGCTATAAAAAAATTTGAAAATGAATGTCACATTGTTACTGTTGAAACGCATTCCGTATTAAAATGATATGTTTCTGGCGAATCAGCTAGCAAGACAGGCCGCTGAATATTACAATGCGGCATATGTTCCCATACCTTGTAAGGATTGTAAGGTTTACTAACGTTTATTTTAATTTAAAACTTTACTATCCTCTCTTATTTCCCATTTCGGACGAGAATAAGAGCGAAAGAGAATTGTTTATGCAAATGAGGTTGCAAACTGTATAAGTATTTAAGACATGGCTTTTAGTGATAAAATCTTATGTGTACACCACATGATTTCCTTGTGTGGAATATTAAATTATTCGCAGTTTTCCTCATTTCATTTAAACGTATTGAATTAACAGTTAACGAACTTTGAATTAAATTTTCTTCGTCGATAAAGAGTTAACCACAACAGAAAAAATACGCTCTTTAAAGTTCACTATATTTATTTACCACAGCCACACTTCAGGGCTAATAATACTGACGATTTCACAGACGATTCAGCGCGGCTTACCTAATGTGCATGCGGTACTAATTAATTCAGTTCTCACTTCGCGGTAAGGCAAAAATACATAAAAATTCAAAATATTTTCATTAAAAATTGAAAGATGAAGAAAAACATAAAGCACCAAGTACAGTTAGAACAATTAAAACACATTTTTACAGTTAAAATTACAATTTCTACGCAAAAACAAGCTAATAACTTGAATGATAATATCAGAATGAATCAAGCATAATTTACTTCGTAATAATAAAAGAAGACGTTACTTCGTTGTTGTGAAGCTTAGTTTCTCTAGATTGGCAACAAATCCACTATTCTGCTAAGCTTGAAATGTAAACAAATATGTTCGCTATCATGACCAAAAATTAGGCTTAGCCGCACTTAAAAAACTTTTAAAGTATTGACAATTCCACACTTATTGCATGCAGGTTAACTAAAGGCATAAAATCTTAAGCGAACGATAAGCACAACATAATTCAATCATTTTTAAAGCAAAAAATGCACAATTTACAAACATATAACAATAAACAAACTGAGCTACTGAGCCGAGTAACAGAGTGGATATATATATATATATATATATACACATATTTATATACTTTTGGGGCAGCCGATTGCAACCAAAATGCGAGATGCACGTACATGTTATAGCAGTCTTATATACAAAATTTCAGCATTCTGACGTTAATCGTTTTTGAGTTATTTAGACACATACATACATACATACGCACAGACGATACGAAAGAATCCCTTCAGAATCCATTTTAAATCAGTTTTACACTGCTGGACACCGTAAATACAACACCCTGAAGGAAGCATGCAAATAACATGAAATTTACAATATGCATTAGCGGAGGTGAGATATACAAATGATTAGAATTTCAGCGCAGACGCACATCACGCGCGCCTGTCGCTCCACTTCAAGGCGCTACGTAGGGCTCGGAGTTTTCGACCATTTCAAGTTCGGCAATTGGGTTTTTCTTGTGGTTTTTTTTTCAAAAAAACGATCAATTATGACTCGTAGTAAACAACGATCATCGTGTAAGGTTTTAGTTAAACTAACAAAGTTTTATTTTAATTTAAATCTTTCTGTCCCTTCTCATTTTCAACTTCCCGTTAGAAGAAGCGCGCGTTTTCAGCTTATGCTAATTTGAAGTGGAGCCAACGACTATTTAAACCGGAGGTAGAAACCTCTCAGTGTGAGAGAGCTTTTAGTCTCAGATCATGGTCACTCTACTCGACGTTCGCTTGACTAGCTAGCAGTTAAATTCTAAGCCATAGCGCTTTACGTGATTGCTTATTGAAATAAATCCAAGTGCGTCAGTATTAATAAATCTTGTTACGCACCATTTAGTTTAGAAGCCAACCTCGCGTTATAGCTCTGCGAGCAACGACTAATTTAATTTCTATTTAGTTTTAGTTTAAATTTGATTCTTCATTTTAGACCCAAGTGTGGTCTTTACTTTCTGTATCCCTCCCGAGTTGGGAAGTGGTTGTAAATAATTGTGATCTAATAAAAGAGGATTTTAAATCCCTTTCAAGTGCAGTTCGTCTACCACTTAATCACAGTATCTACCACAGAACATAACTGCATTCATCTCCCTGTTCTAGATCAGGACTTAAGAGTTCACGAAGATGTTTGCCAAGAATATACACCGAACACTCAGTCCTGACAATCGTTTGATTAAGCATCCGAGTTCGACAGATGAAGGATAGTGGCCAAACGAGAATGTGGATTATCTTTCAAGGGAATCGGTAGTCGTGTTGGACGAAACCAAACAACTGGAATGCGTATATGTGGCCGCTGGGTGCAGGAGGGTAGGACGGACCGACGTGTTCGATAGCATCCACCTCAGTGCACTACTTCACGTGATGACAGGAACATTGTGCGCATGGCAATGACGGATCGCTCTGTTACATCACGAACCATAGCACAGCACATTTAGTCTATAACGCATCATCCAGTGTCTGCGCGTACCATTCGACGCCGTTTACAGCAGAGTGGTCAGTCCGCAAGACGTCCATTGCTTCGTCTACCCTTGACGCAGAATCACAGATGTCTCCGGCGCCAATGGTGCGAGGAAAGAAGGATGTGAACGGCAGAATGGAATGAAATTGTCTTTACTGACGAGACACGCTTCTGTCTGCAACACCATGATGTTCGGATTCGAGTCTGGAGACACCGTGGAGAGAGGATGCTGAACAGCTGCGTTATGCACCACCACACTGCACCGAGTTCCTGCAACGAGTATTATGGTATGGGGCGGTATTGGATATCACTCTCGCACTCCTCTAGTACGCATCGGCGGTACTTTAAACAGCCAGCGCTACATCTCCGAGGTGTTGGAGCCAGTCGTCCTTCTTTACCTTCAGGGCTTGGCCACAGCCATATTTCAACAGGATAATGCGCGACCACACGTGGCAAGCATTGTCCAAGTGTTCTTCGTCAATCGCCATATTGAACTGCTTCCCTGGACGGCTCGCTCTCCGGATCTTTCGCCGATAGAAAACATGCTGTCCCTCATTGCTGAACGAATGACCCAGATTACATCCCAAGCTGCCACACCAGATCAACTTTGGCAACGTGGGGAAGCTGCTTGGTCTGCTGTTCCCCAAGGACCCATCCAAAGTCTCTTTGAATGCACGGTGATCTCCAACAATGGCGGCTACTCTGGCTACTGATTCTAGAAGGAACCACACTTCAGAGAAGTCTATAAGTTTAGTCATTTGTTACGTGGTCAACATGTTATCTACTAAATAAATTTTGCTGTGATATCTCCTGTCTTTCTTGATGTTGCAATTTGGGTGGCCAGCAGTGTATAATTTATTTAGGGAGAAAAGAGTCCTTTATTCTGTCCTTACGTTTAGATATTACGCAAAAACATCTTTAAATTGTATTCGATAGCCGTCAAAATGGATATTTTCGTTGAAATATGAGACCCGAAATTTTTCGCGATTACAATACTTCCTTTTTACTTCGTCAAGTAAGTGAAGAGAGACAGAGGCTTCTCGCTGCCTTACCACGCGCAGGTTTTTCAGTCAGTTCATATCTGTCTTTAAAGGCAGAACTCAGTTCTTGCTGATATTGAAGACGTATTGTAGTTTTTGCATTCCGTTCAATACATACGTAGTGTTAAAAGGCCAATCTTCGCATTACTACTCTCTGTAAAGAAACTAAGTTTATTTCTTATTTAGTTAAGTTAGTTTATTTCTTATTTTCCACGTTTTAGACCGTAAGTGTTGGTCTCTGTATCCCGAAGTGTGGGAACTGCTGTACTCTGTGAGAAATAAAGGGTAAACTTAACCCTTCTTATCTTTGTTGTATCTTCTACGCACGCAGGGACATAGCTTTGAGTAAGCTCCCTGTTCCTACGCAGGAAGAAGTGCAAGTACAAGGACACACATTTCTTGGGTAGAAGCTCATGCTGGTACCTAAGTCAATGAGCGAGCAGATGCATTGGCTAAGGTGGCAAGTATCAATGCAACTCAAATTGCAATCCCGCTTCCTAAATACCATCTGAAAAAAACAACGACAGCAACAGTACTGAAGATGTGGGAAGAGGACGGGGGAACGACACAGAAAAGCCAAAGGACCTACGAATTCGTTCATAAAGTAAGCCCAGATTGACTTATTTCAGCCCCTTTTCTTACGAGATTCATTACGGGACATTGCCCTTTCCCGTCTTACTTTGTGGAAAGAGGTATAAGCAGAACGAATATCTGCATGTGTGGCGACACAGGACTTCCAGACCACTACCATACCAAGTGTCCCTTTAAGGACTGGCACATTAAGTTGCCTACAACAGAGGTAGCCGCTTCAAACGCTTCCTGATTAAGCAGCCCATATTGCTTAAAAAGCTGCATTGTATCATGACGGAACTAGAGGCGCTGGGGCAGGAAGTTTGTCGTCCAGAATAATAGTAGTATGTTTGTCTTGGAATCTGGTGACATTCTTGTGTATTAGTGATACCTAAGAAGTCTTCTGACTATGGTCTATATACGTGAAAGCTCTTTCTCACTTTAAAGCAATGCACTACTTCCATTTGTAGCAATGTAGATATTAACTCCTAAACAAGTCACTGTACATAATTACTGTAGCCACTCTAAGCAGTGTGAAATGTGTATTGCAATATAATAGTAAAGGATAGTTGCAGGGTTCGGACAACACCCGAGTAGTCTTAGAAAGCCGTCCGGGTGTTCGGTCCTGCTGTCACCTGTCACCTGTTCCTACGCAGGACTCCAGTTGTGTTTCCAAAGGCAACTAAAAGGAAGAGAAGTCCTGACAACCTGGCCTAGCTCATATCTTAAGAAATATCACATGAAAATCTCACTGAAAGAATGACAAGAAAAATGGAGTTTTCAAGAACACAGCAGACGCACCTAAGCTCTGCAAACAGTTGATCTAAACCACAAAATTTCAATTCCACAGTTATCAACATATATAACAGGACATGCTCTATTACCAATGTTTTACTATAAGTATGGATTTACCAATACTGGCCTTTTCGTCTGTGGGGATAGTGGATCTCCTAAGCATTATGTAACTGAAAGTACGTTCACGAAAGAGTACCATATTAAATTTCCTGCAGCTAATGTAATTTCTTTCAAAATATTCTTCACTAAGCAAAGACATGCTCTTCGTAAAATTTGTGAAAAATGTAAATCTGCTTTCTACATCGGAAAAATATGTGCCAACCTTTTTAAAAAGGTGAAAGAAATAGCAGCATTCTTATTTCTTTAAAATTCCTTTATTATTACCTTGTATACGAAGTAAAGGAAGTATTGTTATCACGAAAAATTCCGGGTACTGTATTTGAAAGAAAATATCCATTTTTATAGCTATCGAAGGCAATTTAACGATGATTTTGTTGACATCTGTACGTAAGGACAGAATAAAAGACACTATTGCTCCAAACGAATTATGAAACTTATTTTAAATGGATTCAGAAGAGCTTTTTTGATGGTGGCTGTACGTACGTACGTATGTATGTATGTACCTCGCTTAACTCAAAAACGAGTATCCTCAGAACGTTGAAATTTTGTATATATGACTGCTATAACATGTAGACGTGCACCTCCCTTTTTGGTTGCAATCGGCTGCACTAAAAGTATATTAATATATATATATATATATACCCACTATGTTACTCTGCTCAGCTCAGATTTTTTATTAAAGATGATTGATTTATGTTGTTCTTACCTTGCGGTTAAGGTTTTTATGCCTTTAGTAAATTTTTCATTCAATATTTGTAGAATTATCAACAATTTAAATGTTGCTTAAGTTCGGTTAAGCCTTATTATTTTTACGAAAGCAGCCATATTTGTGTACATTTGAAACTTAGCAGAATAGGAGATTTGTCACCAATCTAGAGAAACTAAGCTTTGCAACAACAAAGATAACGCCTTCTTTTATTATTGCAAATTAAATCATGCTTAATCCATTCTGGAATTTATTCGAGGAAATAAATCTTTAAGATCTACTTCGTAATTTTTAATATAGATATTTTGAGTTTATAAGCTCATACACACTAATGATATTTAATCAGACTTTTTGTTTCTTTAAAATTCCGTTATTTTATTTATAAGCTCGCGCACAGTAATTACATTTTATCAGCATACGATATAAAGGCTTATTTAAGACACGATTATTTGGTATGG
>KK113380.1:3972-32798 GCA_000611955.2 Stegodyphus mimosarum
TCAAACTTGTTATATTTTTATTTTTTCAATAGCAAGTGCAACCGTTTTCTAAATATAAGTATAGGAAACGGGAGATAGCATTAAAAAGCAGATTTCGATATTTGTCGAAAATTATTTTTTTATTTGAATACTTCGAAAACAGGAATATTTTCGCTATTTAAAACACTTCTGTAATGAAAAGTATATGACTACGGCCAACGATTGCGAAAATAAAGGCCGAGATGGACTTTTAAGTCGGGTAAGGGCTTAAATAGTATGTAATACACTGGTGAAATAAATTAAGAGAATTTGCATATTTTATCGAATTGCATGAAAAGAACTGAACTGAAGGAAAATCCACTGCTTCTAGATAAAAATGCAAATCTTGTCCGGCAAAGGTACGGTAAGCGTACACGTGTGTGAAGGAGGATCCTGAAGAAAAACGGGCTTTATAAGAGGTTACATCGAGGTTAAGACGAATTTCTTGGGGTTATCTTGCGGCAATCGGTTAAATTCGCATTGAAACAGTAAAAATGAGCAACCACCAACGGTTAAATGATGAGGTGGTGAATTGTGGGGAGGCTAGAGGCAGGCTAGTCGCAAGTCCAGATATGCGGAGAGTTTAATTTAAAGCCCAGCCTCGTGTGTAACCTATGGAAACAGTTCCAGGATACTTTATCCATCGAGAGAAGGACTGGGCAAGGTCGTCCAAGAGCCACGACGGCCAGAGAAGATCCCTATTTGTCCATTTTAGAGAGGCGTAACAGAGGGTCTACAGCTTCTCAGCTCTTTCGGGACCTGTATGCAGCCAAAAGAACCCGTCTAACAAGGGTGACTGTTTCCATAAGACTGAGTGGTAGAAGGTTGTTTGCCAGAAAACCGGCTGTTAGCGTCCTGCTCAAGTTTACGGACAGGAGAGTCCGATTAGCATGGTGCTGGCAGCATAGTAATTGGAGTACGGAGCAGTGGGCGATCGCTCTGTTCGCCGATGAGTCCCGTTTTAGCCTAAACACCGATTCTCTCCGTACTTTCATATGGAGAGAGCCGAGGACCCGCTATCTACCCTCCAATGTCCGCGAAATCACAGAGGCTCTGTGACTAGTGTGAGGTATAGGGATGTGGTCTTGGAGCTCTATGTTCGCCTTCGCCGGGATGCAGTGGGCCCTGAGTTCCTCTTACAGGCTGATAACGTGAGACCACATAGAGCTCTTCTGGTCGACGAATTTCTCGAGAGTGGGGATATTCGCCGGATGGATTGGCCATAGAAGTCTTCAAACCTCAACCCTATAGAGCATGTCTAAGACGCTCTGGGGAGGGCAATTGCAACTCGCAGCCCCTTCCGAGAACCATCCAGGAACTGAAAATAGCGTTGCTGAATGAGTGGGACCCGTTGCCACGGGCACTGATAAACTGCCTTATTTCCACTATGACATCTCGCTGCGAGGCCTGTATGACTGTAAGAGGGGACCATACCCCTATTAACCCATTTCTTTTGTGTCTTCTGCAACCGCTGTTTCAGACCTTCAGACTCCCAAGAGTGTTACACACGAACATGGGTGTCTATTATAACTGTTGAAAGTTTATTTTGTTTGTATTATATCAACCTATGTTGACACCAGATTTTATTAAAATCTGTCCAGTAGTTCTGGAGATCGTAGACCAAACATGAAAATTCTCTTAATTTATTTCACCAGTGTATTTGATACTGCGAATTGGAATAAAAAGAAGGTGCCCAGCTAAATGTTATAGCAACCCCAATTACAAAATTTTGAATTCTACAGCTAATATTTTCGAAGTTCTAAGAGGTACATATACACGTACGTACAGATGTCACGAAAAAATTCGTTTTGAATTCATTTTAAATCCAGTTTACTGTCTTTTTTGGAAAAAAGCGAGCGCTTTATTCTGTCCGTACATACAGATGTCACGCTGAAAAACGGTCCAAATGAGTGCGGAACGATCAAACTGGGTATTTCCGTTGAAATCGAAATTTTTCCCGATTGCAACACTTTTTTGTAAGAAGTAAAGGAAATACTGTAATGGGGAAAAATGATCTCAGCCCTTACTGGAAGGTAAGCAAGTATTCGAATGCAAGCTTGTAGTTCGAAAACTATTATTGACTTGTACTGTTATTTAAAAAGAACATTTTTTTAAATCTCTAATTATTCAGGTATTAGATAATACTTTTAACCTTCGAAGCATCAACATTCCAGATTGTTTTATCAGCGATAAATAAATTAGTAAATAAACGAAGGAGTTCGTACTTCTCCGTGGTGTGTACTTTCAATTAATACATTTCGCTTGCATTTCTTGAAACTTCAGACAACTTGCGTACTTAAGTAGGGAGGGATGAGTCACTTGTATTGCAATGTCAGGCATCGGTGGAAAACTTCCGAAGCGTGTTAGACGGCATATCGACGTACATGTTAGAAGTTACTTTCCTTAATTTCGGATTAATTACATTGATAGACTACGTGTTCATTAGGCGAAAAATACGAAAGCCAATAGGTTACATTTTTATGTATATAACTGAGGGAAAGGACATGAAAAATACAACATCAAAGGTCAATAAAGAAACAATTTTTAACTTTAAATTTCATCGGCCAGACGAGAGCGCGAGTGACAAATGCCCGCTCGGTCCGCTCCGGAATATTTATCTGAGGAAAAAGTCAGACATTCAAGGCAGGAAAACGAAAATTCCAAAAACCCCTGAAAAAACTTCAATATTTCATTCGGTCTGTTACTTCCCTCGGCTTTGAGAACCTTCTTTTGGCGAAATTCTCGGCCGCAATCACTCAATACTTCAGGGGAGGGACATCACCCCAAATACAAAAAAAAAGTAAAAAACAACGGAATAAAATAAAATAAATTTCCTTTTACGCTATTCATGCAGTGTGGCGCCTGGCAAAAACGTGCCACTTCACCGTTCATATATATGTATAGATATAGAGCTAGATAGATAAATTTGAAAGCACCCCCTCTCCGGGAGGTTTTTGAAATTTTAAACTCTCCAAATCTCGGACAGCCATTTTTTATTTATAGCCATAGAGAGAGAGAGAGAGAGAGATATGTATTTTCCTTTTATTTTTTAGACTTTCAACTGAGAATTTTGATTTAAAACGCTGCTAGTGGTCAGAGAGAGATTTTTTATGTTTTTAAAGATTTTTTGAAGAGAGATAGAAACGGGAGGAGACATTGTAAAGCAGAGAGCAAGAAGCGAGGGAAACTGTATTCAATTGGTCCAAAACGTCCTCGGTGGTGTTTCGGTGATGTCGTTGCTATGGAAACACGGAGCGATATAGTGGACTTGAAATGTGATTGAAAGAAAGAAAGACCCTCTTCACCTCAAAGCGGCAATTTTACAATTTTACTTTCGAAAATAGATCACGGCTGCCCAAAACTCGTTCGTGGGGAAGGAGTGGCAGAAATGGAATGGAAAGATAACGTTCCAAATATATTCTCTTCGGGAAATGGTAAAAGTTTCTCAACTTATTCTATTCTAACGTCGATTATTAGGAATTCTTCACCTGTCATACGTATTGAATCTAAAAGCCTTATTTGAAAATTTAATTTTTAGCAACTAATTGCAATTATAAAAAATCTGATGCCTACACCACATGACTTCCTTGTGCGGAATATTAAATTATAAGCATTTTGCATTTCATTTAAACACATTGGATTGAGTTACATCTACATCTATAGCGCATAAAACGCAAGAGAATAAATGTCTTCTTTAAAATTCACTGTATTTGTTTACTACGGTGACACTCGGGCGCTAGCTTCACTTAGTAGCGTTACATCTCATTCATTTTTATAAGTCATCAGAATGCACAAAAATTATGTATATCGTTTGGAGAATTACCTAATCTTTGCCACATGTTCTATTCAAATACTATAATAAATCTAAAACGATGTGTAAAAGAAATTAAACAAACAATCAAGAAAGAAAGAAACAGTTTCTCACAGACGATTCAGTATTTCTCATTCACTGAATTTAGTTCTCATTTCGCGACACGGTAAAAATGCATAAAAACTCAAAATATCTATATTAAGAATCAGGAAGTAAATCTTAACACTTATTTCCTTGAATAAATTCCAGAATGTATTAAGCATGATTTAATTAGCAATAATAAAACAAGGCATTATATTTGTTTTTCCGAAGCTTAGCTTCTCTAGATTGGAAATAAATCCAATATTGTCCTAAGTTTCAAATGTAAACAAATATGTCCGCCATGAGAAAAATGATTAGCTTAGCCGCACTTAAACTACTTTTAAATTGTTGATAATTCTATAAATGTTGCTTGCAGATTTACTAAAGGCACAAAAACCTTAACCGGAAGATAAGAACAACATAATTCAATCATTTTTAAAGCAAAAAATGCACAATTTACAAACATCTAAGAATAAATAAACTGAGCTCACTGAACCGAGTAACAGAGTGGATATACGAGCATATATTTTTGGTGCAGCCGATTGCAACCAAAATGCGAGGTGGACATGAACACGTTATAGCAGTCCTATATACAATATTTCAACGTTCTGAGGCTACATGGTTTTGAGTTATGCGAGATACATACATATGTTCACGTACAGACGCCACGAAATAATCCCTTCAGAATCCATTTTAAATCAGTTTTATAATTTATTTTGGGGGGGGGGAAGAGTCTTTTATTCTGTTCTTACGTACGAATGTCACTCAAAAACATCGCTAAATTGCATTTGATAGCGGTCAAAATAGATATTTTTGTTGAAATATGATACCCGAAATTTTTCGGGATTACAATACTTCCTTTTTACTTCGTACAAGGAAGGTTAGGTTAGGTTATTCAGTTATGGCAAAGCACACGAGGGCTATCTGCCTAAAGGGAGGGATGCCTTCGTGGAGGACTTTTTAAGAGAAAGTGGCTCGTATACACGTTACACTTGGGAAAAACACGAAAACGCCCATGCAGCCAGCCCGTTCGCGGAACTCGGACCGAACTAAAACTGTTCAGCGTCTTTACCGCTCGGCCGCTGGTGGGCTCGTACAAGGAAGTAAAAAGCATTAAGGAATTCCATGAGCAGTTTTCTACAGAAAATTTGCTTATAAAGGTGTTAGCCTCTTCTACGAATTGTATTTGTTAAAAAATTGTGTAAGAATTTCGAATTTTTGTGTATGAATTGTATTAAGAATGGTTTTCAGCAAAGTATTTTACAATTTAATTTACAATTTAAATTACAATTTAAGCACACAATTTAATTCACTCCTCAGCCTTGTATCTCACAGCAACAATCTTTTTCATTAAAACGGGCTTCAGCAGACGTAATTTCCCCTAGAACTCGTCTCCGCTCACAAATTTTGATTCACCTCACTTTGGTACTGAGGCAATAAAATGTTCGAAATTTTAGTAAAACGTTAAAAGAATTGATTGATGCTGTAACATTGCCCTCTCAGAATAGGAACACTATTCTCTAATAAGTACAAAAGCAGAAACAGACACAAATATTAATCCTTCTTATCATTAGTACATACAGTGTGTCAGGACTGAGTGTTCTATGCATACTTTTGGCGAACATATTCGTGAAGATGTTAAAGTCCTGATCTTGAACAGGGAGCTGAATGCAGCTATGTTCAGTGGAAGTGGTAGAATAACTGCACGCAAGGAGGGTTTTAAAATGACCCTTTTATTTAAACTATTTACAACCACTTCCCAACTCGGAAGGGATAACAGCAAATAATGACCGCACTTGGGTCTAAACTGAACAATCCAATAATTTAAAGTAAGTAGAAATTAAGTAGTCGTTGCTCAAAGAGCTATAAACGCGAGGTTGGCCTCTATGCTAAACGATCAAGGGTGCGTAGCAAGATTTAGCTAATACTAACGCACTTGATTACTTCAATAAGTACTAGCGTGACAGCGCTAAGGCTTAGAACTTAAATACTCGCTAGTCAGGCGGACGTCGAACAGAGCCGCAGTGATCTGAGACTAAAAGCTCTCTCACACTGAGAAGTTCCTCGCTAACCTTTTAAATACAAAACTTGGCTCCACCTCAAATTAGCATAAAGCTGAAACGAGCGCTCATTGTAACGGGAAGTTGAAATAAGAACAGATAGAAAAAGTCAAATTAAAATAAAACTTTGTTAGTTTAAACTAAAACCTTACAAGTGGAAGTCGTTTAACACGAAACTGAGCGGACTGAAAAATATTTTTTCGTGTTAAAAGAATTTCGTGTTAAGGGCTATTGCAAATATATATATAATCAACAAAATTAGATTTATTTACATAGATTTACATTTTATTTACATAGATATGTACATATGCGTGTATTAAAGAAAATCAATTAATCTGAGCCATCTACAAGAACATAATGAAATTGAATACAAAATTTTCAAGTTTTTCGGAAAACGAAACATTTATTGAGTTTTGGGAAAATAATCTGATCTTTTTCTTTGCATTGTCTTTTTTAGCATCATATTGTTGGATGTCGTCCATTTTGTTGTTCATTTCATTATGGGAATGTACGTCTAAATAACTGGGCATACTTTTCACGATGTTCCTCATTTCGGATGACGTGGGAACAGGACCTGCACATTCGTTTCATTTTCATCGTCGGAATCTATCTTAATGATATTTTTCGAGTTCGAACAAATTCCAAAATGTCTTCGTCTCTTATAATTGGAGTTGTACACACAATATCGTCATCTACTGCAACATATTCTTATGATGATACAGTAGGACAGTCCAGTCTCACAATACAGAAACCTTCTCAAACATTTCATTAAGTGTCCACTGAGGTTGAATATCCTCCTTCTCCATTTCTTTTGGCGCCAAAGAATCCGATACGATTGATAATCTGCGTGAGGGAAACAGTTTTCGTTCGTCTTTGGAGTCACTGAATTCCAAGCAGAACGCAAGATATGAAGAGCCCCTAATAAATTGATTGAGAAATCTTCATTTGCTTCGATTGCGAGTAAATATTTTCGAAGCAGTTACTCCAGGTAGAAAATTTCATGTTTCGTATAATCCCTCGATCACGAGGCTGCAAGGCATTTGTTGTATTCGGAGGCAAAAAGATAAGCTTTATAGCTTTCAACACAACGTTAGGGTGAGCTGAACAGTTATTAATTATCATTGCAACCTCACGCTTTTCTTGTAAGAATAGCTCGTCTTAACTTTACGATCCAGTCGGTGAACATTGTGAATTCCGAGGCCAGAAGACGAGATGCTTTTGTGTGGCGTTTGTAAGGGGGTGGAGGGTGAAAGTAGCTTAGATAAACGAAATTGGCTCATGCCAGAGGCTACTCCAAGGATATTTCAAAGCCATGTTATCCTCCTTTCTACGAAATATGTAAAACCACATCTCTTTCATTTCACACTCTTCTTAAATCTCCCCAAAACAAAAATTTCATATTTTGTTCATTTCCAGAAGGGAAGTGTTCAGCGATTTTCGTTTCGTTTTAAGAGAAAAAAAACTCATAAAAATACATAGTAGTTTGTCAGGACAGTTGTATTATTCCGTGTATTATTCCGAAAATTTTAGAAAAATTCTTCTAAGCACTTTTTATGTCAAAACGATATTTGCAGTCCGAAGAATGTAATTCGTTTCCTGAAGACAAAAAACGAGTTTTCTTTCCATTTCATGGATTTAAACTCTTAATCATCCAAATATTGATACAATGCTCAAACAAGTAAAGTGTCCAGTATTTGAAAGTAAAGTGCCCGGTATTTGAACAGATCCTGACAACTAACTGGACTAAATGGACTTGAGACATTTGTGTAACGAGCGGAATTCTTTTATTCTAAATCATTTGATTGCTTTTCTCCTAGCATTTTTTAACCTCCTTCTTTGATTTTTTTACCTCTATAACTTCTCAGTGTCGCTTCATTTCTTCGCATGGACATTTTCGTGGTTTTTCTCATATGTAACGTGTGTACGAGCCAGCTTTCCTTTAGAAAGTCGTCCACGAAATCATTCTAAACTTTAGGCAGATAAACCTTGAGTGCTTTCCCATAGCTAAATAAACCAATCCTTTCTTCGCAAGAGTCGCGAAATAAGTATAAACGCTGAAAATGAAAGCAGGAGTGAAATTGAAAAGTAAGCTGACAAAGCAGACTGTGATGTGTAAAACGCACAATCCTACGGCGAAGAGAATTTTCATATCTTTGAAAAAATTTGCTTAGTCTGAATTGGTCAAAAATATGCACATAATGAAACTCAAACGATGTCAAATGACTGTTGTGAGGAAACGAGCTTCTTCTCGAATACCCCCCAGAAGAAAAAAAAAGAAACATAAGTCGATGGAAGATTACAAGTTTTGTAAAAAAAAATAAATCATTACCAGTTTTCTTCATAGTTCTATTAAAAACTGTAATTTAGCATCTAAATGAAACACTTGAAAAGAATTTTCCATTTCATTATAATAAGTTTTCTAATGTTCTGAATAAATGATTGCTTGAAATGGTCATTTTTTGCACAAAATTCCGTTATTCAGATTCTTCTCCTATATCCTATATCCTTGAGTCTGCAATATGGTTACTCTTAAAATAAAATACCGTTCAAAATCTTAAATTTTATCCACGCAAAGTTAAGATAAATGCTTTTAAGTTTTTATGCTGTTATTCTCCTTATTGTTTTGAGTAAACATTTTAATTTTGGTATTGCTGTTTATTAAATTTTAATACATTGTCACGGTCTTTTTATGCTTAACAAATCTTGTAGGCATAGTACAATTATTTTTCATTAGTATATCATCCTTATTTCATTTCCAGCTCTGACGTAAATAGCGGCGTTTAATGTACTGTTTTTAAATATAGATGTGTTTCATTTTCTCCCAATCAATACATATTCAGGAAGATTAAAGGCGAGTATTTACGCCTTATCTCAAATTACATCATTTTAGACGCTTAGATTATATTACAAGTATTCTGAATAGCTGAATATATATGGCAGAAAAACACTTTTTTGTATGAAAAATATTTCAATATTGAATTTGCAAATTAATATTTCTTTCGAACGAATTGAAAACCTAGTGCAATTTTAGCCTAAATATTTATATAACACCAGCCGCTACGCATCCAGCCTTCGTCTGCCTTTTAAATGTATCGAAGAAGGCCTAATGAGAACACCAAATTTTAAAACTGCACAGAATTTAATTCTGTAGAACAACTTTATCAAAAAAAAAAAAAAAAAAAAAACCGAAGAGGATTATTTGTGGAACTGCGTTAAAGGTAAAAAAAAAGAAAAAAAATTCAATAAAAATGTTATTACATATAAAACATTATAATGAAATAAGCAATATCCCTTAATACAAATATTAATTGTAAATAAATTAACCAACTTCTTGTTGTCTTCTCTCTACAAACGTCCAGTTTCTTAGAGAAACATTAAATTTAAAAACTGCACAGAATTGTCGCCCTCATTTTTCCGAGTGGCAACAGTGCTGATATCCGCAACAATGGCAACAATGATACATCAGCAACAATGGCTGCGTGCCTTTGTTGCTGACATAATGAGAGAGAATTATCGATTTGATGCGGTTTCATCAAAAAACATATAATAAAAAAAAATCTGAAAGGTTTCAGATTTTAAATTACGTCCAAAGGGGCGTTTTTTAAACATTTTGTATGTTACTTTTATTTATCTAATTTCATGTTCTTCGTATTTAAACCATAAAATTCAGTTAAAGAACATTATCGCAAAATAATTTAAATCGAGCCTATCTTTAGAATTTCCTACGCACAGTCTCACGCGCTGCAGATAAAAATGTTTTTTTTTCTGTACAACGTTGCCATGGCCCGCTTTGAAATCCTCGAGTTTGTTCATCAAAAATTCGTTAAAGTTTTACAAAATATGAAATCGTTCATAAAACAAATTCCAAATTTCAGATTTGGACTTCCCGATGCCTACATTCGCAGCAGGATTTGTGGCATTCAAAATTCGATGGCTTTAGGTTAGGCTTTAGGCTTAGGTTCGATGGCTTTAGATCACAATGCGAGAAACATACATGCATTCATGCACATTCTTCATTATTCAATTTCTTTAAATATAATACAGGCTGCAATATTTTGTGGAAACAGTTTGAAAAGTGATGCAGACTTTTAATGTTTCCGACGCAAAATCGCAAAACGAAAACAATAGTCCTTCAGGGACAAAGCCCCTTTGGACTAATAAAAAAACTCATTCGAATTTTAAAAAATCGCTTCGAGGTGCACTGGCTCTTGTCTAGATGCACCCTATGTGCAAAATTTTGTAGCCCTGGGTCTATTAGCTTACGCGCAGTGCAAAACGAAAGACACACACAGACAGATTCTTCGTTTTAGAGTACAAATCTTATTTTTTCATTTACGAATCACATCTATTTTTTCTCTTCTGTATTAATACCCGATGTTTTGAGATCTCGATGATAGTTCTAGTAATGGAAGATTTCGCATCACGGAGATCGTTAAAGAGAATAGTTCGTTGCTACCGTTACGTTCGCCGGCAGCACAGTGTTATCACTCTACTTAACATCTCCACCCCACTTACTTTTGAAAAGCTTCTAATCCCACTCACCGCCCGCTCGTTTCTGCGTTCAGACAGATGGCATTGGATCCAATTTCGAGAGCAACAACGAGCCGAATGTAATAAAATCCTTGATCAATATTCGACCGCGTCAAATTTTTAAAACACAGTTAATTGAAGGAAATTTTGAAAAAACTTGTTTAAGTTTTACAAAATACGCAATAAAAATTAGAAAGAAAAAAAATCTGAAATGTTTCAGATTTTAAATTACGTCCAAAGTGGTTTTTTTTAAAGATTTGTTTGTTACCTGTCATTATTAAATATCATGTTCTTCGCACTTAAAATTCAGCTCAACAGCAATATCGCAAAAAAAATTTTAAAATGAGGATATCTTTAGAATTTCCGATACACAGTTCTGCGAGTTAGGTAAAAACTTTTTTTCCTGTAGAGCTTTGCCAATTCTCGCTTTTAAATCGTTGAGTGTGTTAGTCAAAAATTCGTTAAAAGTTTTACAAAATAGGAAATAGATAATAAAACAAATTCCAAATTTTTGCTTCCAGATACCCATATTCGTGTGGCAACGTACTTTATTCAAAATTGCAGGGCTTTAGGTACCGTCGTTTTATCACAATGCGAGAAACATACATACATTTATGCAGATTCTTCATTATTTAATTTCTTTAAATATAATAAAGGGGGATAATATTTGGTGGCAACAATTCGAAAAGTGAATCGGACATTTATAGTGAATCAACTCAAAATGCCAAAACGAAAACAGTAGTTCTTCAGGGACAAAAGCCCCTTTGGACTAATAATAGTAAAATTTATTCGGTTCAGGAAATAGGCTAAATATTAACTAAATTATTTGAAAATCCCTCCCCGCTAAATATTTTTAATGAAATTTTTTAAAATCCTTCATGATGAAATGATATGGCCTAAGATGGAAACACATAATAATAGTTGCTAACATCGAAAGATATTAATATTTTCTCTTTTCTGTGAAAACTGATGTGAAATAAAACAATAAGGTGGTGTCATTTTCCATTCGTAAGAAAGCTTCGTTTACTTCCCGAATTACAAAATGTCTGATATTATCTGTATAAATCAAACATAGCTGTTAGGAATGCACTTCTAAATAATATCGTAACTAAATTCCTTGAGGGCAATAAATTTATCACTGCAAAGTGTTATGTTAATTACACTAAATCCCAAATTACTCAGTTTGTTACGTTATGTCTAACCTAATTTTATCGTTTTAAGGGGACAGTGGACATTCAAATATTTTTTTTAATTATTGTCGTAGAGATATGAAACTTTGCATGCACGTATATTTTACCAGTTTTACCATAATTATAACAAATATCTTTGAAAACAAATTCTGGCTCATTGCAATTTAATTTTTTTTTAATTTCTTTTTTAATTTAAAAAAATTTTCAAAATGCTCCATGCGACTTAACTTTTTTCTGTTTCTTGTTATTTTTGCTTTATTTTATTAAAAATGCATCACAAATACAGTTTGGTATCAATTAGTGAAGTGCATAAAATCTTAGTTTTTAATGAATATTCCTTTCACGTATACCTAAATTTCGAACTAAATTTCCCGCTTTAATATACTAATTGGACCTTCATCCCTTTAATGAATAATTTTAATCCTTTTGCATTCAAAAAATGCGTGCTAAGTTTTTTTACATGTATAAACGGGAATCAAAATTACAAATTACAATCATTTTGAACGTAAACTAAAGCGCATGGAGCATTTTGAAGATGTAACAGTCACGAAAATTTCATGATGAGAAAAATACATTTTAAGAAAATTTTTATTCTGACCTTTAATATTTACTTCTAATACATAATAATGTCCTAATACATGATTTTATTTAATATAAAATATTTTAACATTGTTTTACGCATGCATAAAGCTTTTTCTACTATTAAAGTTATAGAATGATAAGAAATACAATATTATTTTAGAAAGGTTCTTGAATACCTTCGGTAAATACAACTAAATACTTTTTCTTTAAACTAAGAATCACTTTAAAACTTCTTGCACCCTATGTTTCCTCTTCTTATTTACATTTTCATTATGTTTAGCTACTACGACTGGGCTGTATAGGACGTTCATATATCCTCTGCCCAACAGATATTGAACATGAATTTTTAATCTTCCTGTTCCATACCTAAAGTATTTAAAAACCCAAAATTAAAGTCACTAATTGCTATAATAACAGCTATTTCCAGTCTGTTCTTCGATACAAATGTTTCCTTGGGGCAGTTCTTCCAAATGGCACTGTGTAAACTCGTGTTTTGTACTTTTCCAGATATGCATCTTGCAAAAACTCATTATTGGCTAGTCTTTGATACATTGGTAGTAATTTGGATAAAACATCTACTGTTAATTTGGTTTTCATCATTCATAAGTTTAAATACCGTTTTTTCGGTATTTACTAGAATTTTTTCTAAATTGTCTGCACTCTATGCCACTCAGGGGTCGCCAACCTAGCAAAACAGCATGCGTTTTTGTTTTTATGCCTCCCTAACGGGCGAAATTAATTACACTGTGAATACAAAGTTGCATCGTGCAATCTAGAGAAGTGTAGTCTGACATTCGTAACTGTGAAAAAAATGTATGGTATTTACATCATTATAATGATTTTAAAAATGAAAATGAAAAAAGGGAAAAGAGGCTAACCAAATCAAATCTGATCAAGTTTACAGTAAATTTTCTTAAAATTTTTTACCCGTAAACCTATCCACATTCAAGAGAATGCGGTACGGTTATCGAAGATGATGATGACACTCATGTCGGTATCGATAGTGAAAAGGAATTGTCTCCAGAACAAAAATTAGAATTAGCGATAGCTATAAAAATTTCAACGAACCAAAATACGATACAGAAATCAGTTATATCAAAACTATCCGACGAGAAATCGATTTATTGGAAGATGAGAGATTTAGAGGTAAATACTTGAAAAAAGTATATCGCGCATTGCTAACAGTTGTAAGACTTTAGATTAAACTAACAAAGTTTTATTTTAATTTTTCTTTCCTATGAGCTCTTATTTCAACTTCCCGTTACAACGAACACGCCTTTCAGCTTTATGCTAATTTGAGGTGGAGCCAAGTTTTGTATTTAAAAGGTTAGGAAGAAACTTCCCGGTGTGAGAGAGCTTAGAAATCTAAGTGCGTTAGTATTGGCCAAATCTTGCTACGCACCACTGATAGTTTAGCACAGAGGCCAACCTCGCGTTTATAGCTCTGTGAGCAACGACTACTTAATTTCTATTCACTTTATTTTAAATTATTTGATTGTTAAGTTTAGACCGAAGTGCGGTCATTATTTTCTGTTATCCCTTCCGAGTTGGGAAGTGGCTGTAAATAGTACTTTAATAAAAGGGTCATTTTAAAACCCTCCTTACGTGCAGTTATTCTACCACTTCCACGGAACATAGCTGCATTCAACTCCCTGTTCAAGATCAGGACTTTACGAATATGTTCGCCAAAAGTATGCACAGAACACTCAGTCCTGGCACAGTACGACCAACTAGCGTAGATGCTGAAAGAGCGTTTTCGACAGCTGGTACTTTTTGCACAAAATTACCTTCCAGGCATAATGACAGTACAATTAACGCATTATGTTTTTTAAGATCACATTTTAAAAGTTTGTAATAATACCACAGACTGAATAGTGATATTTAAACTTTTTTGTGATTTAAATACATAATATTTTCCTTGTTTCTTTCTTTCTATACCGTTATAAGTTACAAATATTTTTTTGTGAAATTGACTCTCTCTAATAAAACTGGCAAATAAAACAAAGAAACACCTGTGTTTTCTTTCTTTTTCTAAAATTCGTACTATCGGTATTAGGATCTAAAAAATACCGAACACCGGTATTAAATTTTTGGTCCGAAACTGCAATCCCTAATTGCACATTTCACTTCTATGGAAAGCTTTGTGTTCCCTTAGGTAAAGGTCATTGAAAAACTCATTATCTTTTTGAGTTGCCTAATTCAGTTTGCCAGGACTGAGTGTTTTGTGCATACTTTTGGCGAACATTGTCGTAACAGTGTCAAAGTCCTGATCTCGAACAGGGAGCTGAATGCAGCTTTGTTCTGTGCAAGTGGTAGAATAACTGCACGTAAGAAGGGTTCAAAATCCCCTTTTATTAAACTGCTATTTACAGCCACTTCCCAACTCGGAAGGGATAACAGAAAATAATGACCGCACTTCGGTCTAAACTGAACAATCAAATAATTTAAAATAAAGTTGTATAGAAAATTAAGTAGTCGTTGCTCACAGAGCTATAAACGCGAGGTTGGCCTCTATTCTAAACTATCAATGGTGCGTAGCAAGGTTTAACTAATTCTATCTCACTTAGATTACTTCAATAAATATTAGAATAACAGCGCTAAGGCTTAGAACTTAAATACTAGCTAGTCAGGCGAACGTCGAACAGAGCCGCAGTGATGTGAGACTAAAAGCTCTCTCACCCTGAGAAGTTCCTTGCCAACCTTTAAATACAAAACTTGGCTCCACTTCAAATTAGCATAAACCTGAAACGCGCGCTCATTCTAACGTAAATTGAAATAAGAGTTCACAGGAAAGAGAAATTAACATAAAACTTTGTTAGCTACAAGTTCATCTTGACAACTGAGCTTAATGTACACTACTATAACTGTTTGATATTTAATTGCATTTATATATGATAAGTCTCCATTAAGTGATTATAGCTGAATACGAACATAGATGAAAGCTCATGAGTTCTGGAAAGAAACATGTTGTTTCAGATTTTACGTAGAATATTATTTAGCAAGGTTCTTCACTGCTTCGTGTCAATAATGGCTTTTTGAAATTGATCGCAGGCAAACTATGAGAGTTTTGATATCAGCCTTACAACATAGGCCATTAATGAAAGCGTCGAAAAGCATAAAGCCCAAAATGGAGTACCTTGGAGTTCTTCATGCTGTAATTTTAATGACAGTAAGAGTGTGGTGTGTCCAATTTTAGTGCGAATTTCCTGTTCAAGAAGTCATTTGATATGATGAAGATGATAGGTGTTTGATGTTTGTAGCGAATGAGCTAGTATACGATGCCTAGATCTGGTATTGTATCAAATGCTATTTTATCAAATATTACAAAAAACAAGCTAGAACTCCTTTATTGTTTTAACATTACCCATTGTCTCTGTAATGGGCAGAACTCAATGCACTCTATACAAAGCTGCTTTGAGAAGCTAAATCGCGAAGAAAAGATAATGTTTTCAAGATACATGGCAAGTCGTGCGTGAATGACTCTTTCAAAAATCTAGCAATGCTAGACGTATGGTTTGAAAATATTTGTAAGGAAAAGTATTGTAATTAACTTAAGTACAGACGTTCATTTTCTGTTACGTAAATACTGAGGAGGAATCTATCAGACCGCGCTCTAGTTTATGCATTCTAAAAATATAAAATTTCAAAATAATGTACTCTTGTTATTATATAAGCATTAATAGACATTGCTTGTTATATTGAAGTAATTATTTCTTTTTAGTACTCTAAAATTAATGCATCAAAAACCAATTTTTAAATCACATACGAAAAAGTACGGAACGCTTCATCAAATAAATAAAATAAACACTATTTATTCGCAAATGCGTAAAAACTAAACTATTTAATAAATTTCCATCTACAGAACCTGGATTATATAAAATTGTGCAAAAACAGAATATATATTGTAGGGTTCAACTCTTTAAATCTGTAGTTCTGAACCCCACGAACACTTTACAAGCGAATAATCGCTTAAGTGTGAACAGAACAAGGTAAGACTTCAGAAGGGTTTAAAACCCTTTATTGTTCAATATATTTACAATCAGTTCCGGCTTGGAACTTTATAATAAAGCCACCACTCGGGCTTGAACTTAAATACTAATAATTGGAACTAAAACTAGCTTAACTAAAGCTTTTAAATAATATAGCCGAAGCTATCAGAATCTCACTAGTTGGCCCCTAAGTATTAACTGAATCGGCGAAGCCTAGCAAGGGCCTAAATATGGCCGAGCGTAGTAACAGCTAAGAGAGATGTGGCCAGAAGGCAAACGCGCGCTAGTCAGGAAATCAGACTCTCTCTCGCTCTGTTGAAGTCGGTTAAGTCACGACTTAAATAGTACTCATCCTCATTTGCATTCTCTGCGTTTCTGAATTCCCATTCTGGGAGGAAATTGTAAGCTGAAATTAGAATAAGATAGGAAAGATACAAAACTTAAAATAACTGTTAGAAAATGCATCATAAACCTTACAATATAAAGAATATTAAAAAATTGCAGCACATTATTTTAAGCATTTTCAACACAATTTTTGCAAATTCTCTGAGCACATTCTTTATCGGACTTCTGCAGCTAAAACATAAATAGGCAGTTTTTCTTCTCGGTCTAGAGGGACAAAGAGAGCATGTTTTACACTTTTTAAGGGTATGCGTTACATCCGGGTTAGAATAGATTGCGCTGGAAACACCTAGCACTCTCTGAATGCACATTTTTATTTCTCGGTTCACAGTTGGCTTTTGAAGCTTTCATTCCATATGAGTTTGCACTCATTCTGATGATAACTCCTTAAAAAAATCAGTTTTTTTTTTCCAATTTGGCACTATTTCTTATCAGGCCAGTTGCTGAAATGACTCAAGTAATAATAAAGCTATCCCCCCAAGCGAGAAAAAAGTAACATAAACGCAGAGGTGAGGTTTATAGGACCGCAGCTCAATTTTGAAATTTATTAAAAAATTAATGGTAGGGTTTAATAAAAATTTTGGAATAGTTATATTTTATGTGAACTTGAAAGTACTGAGAAGGAGAAGAATAACTATATAACTTATAAGCAGTTTTCGCAGTTCTAGAATATTGGCGCGGTCATACACATCCCACCTCTGTGTTTAAGGGTTAAATAAACATTTTATACCTCTCTTTGTGATGGCATACAGGGGTATTTTCGTCTTCAAGTTTATGGATACAGATTAAGTTTTTCTGGAGGAGAGTATATTTAAGGATATTCCGGTAAATGCGTCGCTTAACACAACGATATTTTCTTTTATTTAGAAGTTACGAACCTATTTAATTAAATGTAGTCTGTATGCTGAGATAGTTTTGTAACTAGGCTGTATTTTTAAATAGATGGTAATGCTCTGTTGGAAAAATTTAAATCCAGAGTCTTAATTCACAATGTAGAATTTTATAACGTGTCTTTTATTTATTAAATAAATAGTAAAAGAACTGTTAAAGTAACTACTCTTGATAAAACTCAAAATTCTGTTTCCAAGTGAATAAAAATCTTTGTATGGAAGATCTAATTATAAGTATTCTACTCATAGTTTTGTTGCCATTATAGAAATAGGAAAATATTATTAAAAAGTGCAACGTTTGTATATGATTGATTTTATTCTATTGGCAAGCGTCGGCTTGGAAATGTTGGAAAATAAATGGAGACTATTCCACATAGATTTCTTATTAGACGTTACACAGGAAGAACCTACGCCGCAGAGAAAAAAGTGAAATAGACTCCATTTGTCTTATCAATGAGTTTAGCACAGTCATTTATTCTTAAAAGGACAGGATTTTATGGCTTATACTGTCAAAAACAACACCATTCTTAGCTTTATAAAAGATACTATTTTACAAACGCAAGCTAATAATGCCAGTTTGAACTCTTATGTATTCCAAATGTACATTGAGATTAATTTTAATTAAAAAAAGGGGCAGCTATATTTCGAAGTGAATACCTGCACCTGTTTTTCACCAGACAGCCGAGAGGTAAAATCGTTGAACACTGGTAGTTCGGCCTGAGATTGGAATCTCGCGAACAGGGTGGCTGTATGGGCGTTTTCGTTGTCTTCTCCATGTGTACCGAATATGCGAGCCAGTTTCCCCTAGAAAGCCTTTCAAAGGCATCCTTAGGCAGATAGCCCTCGATGCTTTGCCGTAATCACATAAACCAAACCAAACCAAACCAAACCAAACCACACCTTTTTCTCCAGCATCAAAAACCTACGGGGATTTTATTTTAGATGCTAATAAAGAGGGACCAAAATATTCCTATGTACTTCGCATTATATTAAATAACGTTTTTAGTATTTATTTTCTAATATTTGCTTCTTGCTAATGCAGTCCCTAAATTCCTTTTCTTGCTAAGTTTCCTAAATTCCTTTTTGGCTCCTACTTTAATCTAAAATGTCAAAATGTGAAAGCCTTTCAAATAAAGGACTTTAAATTTCATAATTGGTGAAACCTATAGATGACGAAAAAGTGCATCATATGCAATTATATAAGTATACAGTGATTTGAATAAATATGTTCTTACATAGCCATGCTTACCCCACACGCTTGGTGACCAATTCACAAGGAATAGCACTGAAATTGGTAATTACAGTATTATAAATACAGTGAATATCAGCTCTAACGAATTCCAGTTTTTCACACGAGGAAGATGTAACACATTAGAAATAATATGAAATAACAGCTCTAAAAAGTACAGGAAAAAGATATACATTGATATTAAACCCTTTAAAATTTAATTGAAATAATTCGAAAATTTACTTTTTGTTTAAATACTCATATTAGATGTAATCTAAAAATCAATATAGTTTTGATAATTATCAGTGTTGATTTATTTCATTCTCATTTTTGACTATAAAATAATCCAAGAGACGAATTTAGTTTTCAATTGCATTTTTCTTTTCTACAGCATCTACACAGGGGATAATGTGAATTACAGAATTTATAAGCATGGAAAAATTAGAGAAAGCAATCGATTGCTGAAGGATTTGAGTAGAATTGTCAGGACTGAGTGTTCTATGCATACTTTTGGCGAACATGTCGTGATAGTATCAAGTCCTGATCTCGAACAGGGAGCTGAATGCAGCTGTGGTAGAATAACTGTGGTTAAGTGGTAGAATAACTGTACGTAAGGAGGGTTTAAAAGAACCCTTTTTATTAAACTAATATTTACAGCCACTTCCCAACTCGGGAGAGATAACAGAAAATAATGACCGCACTTGGGTCTAACTTGAACAATCAAATAATTTAAAATAAAGTTAAATAGAAATTAAGTAGTCGTTACTCACAGAACTATGAACGCGAGGTTGGCCTCTATGCTAAACGATCCATGGTGCGTAGCAAGATTTGGCTAATACTAACGCACTTAGATTATTTCAATAAGTAATAGCGTAACAGCGCTAAGGCTTAGAACTTAAATACTATCTAGGCAGGCGAACGTCGAACAGAGCCTCAGAGATCTGAGACTAAAAGCTCTCTCATACCGAGAAGTATGTATGGCCTATTAAATTACGCACATTTTTTGCAGCATTTCGTTAAAACTTATTTCCTCGAATTTCATTAGAGATATATTTCTCATTCAATCAATTCAGCTCTCTCTTCGAGGCAAAGCAAAAGTACATAAAATCTCAAAACTTCTTCATTACAAATTGTGGGGAAAAAATACAATCACAAATTTACGCATATTAGTTCATGCTTCTAGATAAATATTAATATTTATTTCAAACTGCAATTAACGATCATTAAGAAAGAAATGTTTTCTTCCAGAACTAAACAATCTGTTTGAAACTTGATAAAGAGCCAGTTAAATGTTTGAACCAATTTTTTAACAATTTTAAAAATATTTGCAATTAAAATTAGAGTTTCTACGTAAAAATAAGCAATCCAGCCAGCGGGCGGGAAGAAAAATATTTCGATGCACAAAACTGAAAGTTTGCTTTTCGGCCCATTCGGAAAAAAAAGTCTGAAGATGGTGCAGAAGCTGTTTTAATTCACCGCTCTACTAAGATTTTCAAATATGAGTTAATGGCCGCTCCCTTAGGCTTAGTACCACTTCAACAACTTTCAAATTGTTGATAATTCTACTACTATTGCATTCAGATTAACTGAAGGCATAAAAACCTTAACCGTAACATAAGAACATCGTAATCCAATCGCTTTTAAAGGCAAAAATTTCACAATTTACCAATATATAAGGACAAAAAAACTGAGATCTCAGAACCAGGTAACAGAGTGGGTATATATATATATATATATATATCAGTAGAAGTCCAGAAATCCGCAATGCTTGGGACCAGAGGTTGTGCCGATTTTAGGATTTTGCGGATTTCAGGAATATTATGATTCAAGCCAAATCATAATATTCAGACTAAAAGTGCAAAATAAATAAGGCATATTAGATAGATTTACTTAAATTATAAATTATTATGTACAATAATATACATTATTTTATTATATGCATTAAATTATTAAAAGGACATATAGAATAGAGACGTGTAAAAATTAGGGATACTAATAAAGAATAATTTTTTTTGTACTTGTTTCAAACATTTTTCTGATAGAGATTTGTTTTAAAACTTTAGGTGCTCCAGAGTAAGCTTTTTTTTCTTTTCTTTTTTTTTTTTTTTTTTTTTTTTTTTTTTTTTTTTTTTTTTTGTTTTTATTTTATCTGTGACACAGCTCTTTTGTTCTAAATATTTTAGGTATTTTTCATCATGTTCCAAACCCCCATTAAAAGATATTTTCTCACTTCTATCAAATTCATTATCTGTGTCGGTGTCGGAATCGTTTTCTTGCTGTGGCGAGTTCAAAACAGAGCCAATGATTTCATCATCGGTTATCTGATATGCCAGTGTTGGTTCATCTGAACACATCGTCCATACTAGAAACCTCTTCTGGGATAAGATTTTTTTTTTCTGCCACTAACACAGAATCAGTATTATTCCGTAATTACGACGTCATTAATGGATAAATATTTTTTCTTCGGTATTTCATTCTCCATTCTGCGGTTTCTTGAACCTATAAATTCAATGTTTATATTTTAAGAGGCAATGCGGATTTCAGGAGTAGGCGGATTTCAGGTCGGCGGATTTTCGGTATTTGACTGTACTCTTTTACTTAGAGTTCTAAAACTTCCACAGATATGGACTAAATTATTTAATATTTTTTCTGCGCATTTAATATTATATACTTAATAGAAACAAGAATGGATTTTGCAAAATCCTATGTACAAAATTTCAACCTTGTAAGTCTAATCGTTCTTTAATTATGTGAGATAAGTATAGACGTTACGAAAAAAATCTCTTATCTCTTCTGAATTCATTCTGCAATCCGTTTTGAGAAAGAGTCCTTTATTCTGTCCGTAAGTACAGATGTCACGCATGAACATCGTTCAAACGAATTCAAGAGCAGTCAAAGTGTTATTTTCGTTGAAATATGGTACCCTAGAGTTTTCGCGATTACAATACCTTCTTTACTTCGAGTAAGTAACAATTGTCATTCAAATTTATCGATAATGCTGCTATATTTGGTAACAATTTTTATCAGTTAAAGAATAATTGTAGTCAGGAGCTGTTCAGGATAAAATCTGAGGTTTAGAAACACCAATGAAACTGGTTCTTTATCAAATTTCAAACGGATTTTTTTAATTCTGGAAGAAAACAGGATTTCTTTCTAAATGACCGTTAGTTGCAATTTCAAATAATTATAAATATTTATCTAGAAGCATGAACTAATATATGTAAAATAAGATGTAGTGACGTGAATATTTGTTTACAGTTTGAGAGTTTATACCCCGTCTAGAAGGGAAAATAGTGACTCTGACTGCCGAGCCGAAGGACCCGGGTTCGAATCTCAGACGAGACATGGATGTAAATTGTCTGTCATTTCATAGGATGCAGCGGTGGTCCACTTATTAGATGCTTTCATAATTAAGTGACCGCCGCTTCCGACCTTGGTAGTGGCCAACGCCTGTAACGTCTACTGCCCGCCATAGGAAATAATAATAAAAAAGAAAAGGTTTCAGAGTTTATTATTAGAATTTGCACTTGTATTCACAGACATACAATGATTTCGAGCGCAGAATAAATAATCAAAGCTATAATTCACACAATTCGGATGAAAAGTCTTTATGAATCTAAATAGTGCCTAAGAGTTAAATTCTAGTTTTCTATTTTGAAAATTTAAGAATATTGAACAGTCTGTGAGTGGGAGGGAAACGAAAACACTTCACGCTGGTTGTTATGCACAGAAAATAAAATCGCACGAAGATCAAACAATGAGCGGCATATTGCAGGTGCGGGTTTACAACATGGCAATTTATTAACGTGCTTTTGTCCGTGGATATATACAGGGCATGTTGCGTGTCGTCATAACAACCAGGTCACGTGCTTCCGAGAGGCTGTGAACGTGGTTCATAGAGTTGCTCGTTATGTTGTTATCGACCCGTAAGGGGCGGGCGTGTAATCTGATATGGCGGAGTCGTGATTGGTCACTTAGGACTTGTCTGATCGTATTAGAACCTTTCGTTTGCAGCGCATTCGAAGCTTTTTTGTGGAATGTAATACTGTTGAAGTGGGGGGGGGGAAGTATGCCGCCTCCCTTCCCTGCTATTATCTCTGATATACCCGAAAATAAGTAAATAGAAACCGTTAGCAGTTTTATATAAATTAGGTCGCATTCGGAATTATACTTCTTTTAACTTGTAGCTTTCAAATTCCATTTATAGCTTTTTTAACAGTAACATCTTCCTAATGATAAAATCCAATTCAACGGCAATATCGTAAAATAATTTGAAAAGAAACAAAGCTTTAGAATTTCCGATACACAGTCTCGTACGCTGGAGATCAAAAATAAATTTCCCCGTAAAGTGTTGCCATTGCTCGCTTTGAAATCGTTGAGTTTTCCAATCAAAAACTCGTTCAAATGTTACAAAATATGAAATCGATAGTAAAATTAATTTTAAATTTCAAATTTGGGCTTCCAGATGTCCATACTCGATGGAAGATTTCGTTATTCAAAATTCGATGGCTCTAGGTACCGTTGCTTTATAACAATATGAGAAACATGCATATATTTATGCACATTCTTCATTATTTAATTTCTTTAAATATAATACAAGGCAGCAATATTTGGTGGCAGCAATCTGAAAATCGAACCGACATTTATAGTGAACCAACGAAAAATGCCAAAACGAAATTAATAGTCCTTCAGGGCCAATTGCCCCTTTGGACAAAAAGAAAAAAAAATCAAACCTTTCAGATTTTATATTACGCCCAAAGGGGCGTTTTTTAACGGTTTGTGTATTACCTTTATTTGTCAAATATCATTTCTTCGCACTTAAACCATAAAATTAAATTCAAGAGCAATATCGCAAAATAATTTTAAAATGAACGTATCTTCAGAATTTTCGATACAATCTCGCGCGCTGGAGACAAAATGTTTTTTTCGTACAGTGTCGCAATTGGTCTCTTCAAAACGGTTGAGTTTGTTAATCAAAAACGCATAAATGCTTTACAAACTATAAAATAGATAATAAAACAAATTCCAAATTTGGGCTTCCAAATGCCCATATTCAGAGGAGGGTCAAGTTATTCAAAATTTGGTTTCTTTAAGTAGCGTTGTTTTATCATAATGCGAGAAACACGCATACATTTGTGCAGATTCTTCATTGTTTAGTTTCTTTAAATATAACACAGGACGATAATATTGGGTGGCAACAGTTTGGAAAAGTGATACGAATATCTACAGTGAATAGACGCAAAATGCCAAAACGAAATTAATAGCCCTTTTGAGCTAACGCTCCTTTGGGCCAAAAATCATAATTTAAAACAACTAAAAGCTGAAAATTTCAAAAATTATAATTCAGAATAATTGATAGATTTCACTTTGAGTTAGTTAACATCTGTCAATATTTGAATTCAGGTTTCTGCAAATATTCGCTAGTTTCGTGAGAGTAGCGCCTGTAAATATGTTTTCTTGTTTAACTACCTATGTCTGCCGGAAAACGGTTTTACAGATATCGAATGCTGAAATGCTATTTCTAACATTTATTTATTAACGCCAAAGAGAGCATTAGCTCTTCACCCTCACTTTCGCGATGCATAACTTTTTAAATCAAAAGTTGAATACACATACAAGGAAATCAATTTTGTTATCTTTTTCTGAAAATTTAAATTCTGTCGATGACATTAGGAACCTAGATGACGCTTAAAACGCAAGAACGATTATAATGCTAAAAATATCATGTAGTCAAATGTTTGCTTTTTGTATAATAACGCATTATATCGCCTATAACGCGTATAAAGAGTAATTTATCCTCCCTTTTGTGCTACTTTTCAAATACCGCATGGAAGCTTAAAACTCTAAAAAATATCATGTTGTAGAGTATTTGTTTTTCAGACAAAACTGTTACGTTGCTTATGACCTATATATGTAATTTGCATTTGAATTGTATTTATTGAATTTGAATATATATAATGGGTTTTAGTTTTGAATTCATGAGTTCACTTTGTGCTCTATAAACTCGTGTATATGTTACGGTGAAACACCGAAATATGGAGAATGTCGTGGTGAATGTCAACATTCACATAGTCGCTCGGTGTAGGTCCGAAATATTTTCCAAATACTCTTATTTCTGACTTACACCGGTGAATGTCGACATTCACCATGTACTAATGGCGAATGTTGAATATATGAGAATATTATATTTTCTTCTCCGTCATTCAGTCTCAAAAAAACACACCAGTACTTAAAACACACAATACATTCCAAATGAAAAAGGAAAATATTAGAAGTTAAAAAACTTACTTCATTATACAGTACGTAGTAAATGAGAAAATAAAATAATAGTAATAAAAAACTTACTAAATTATGTGATTCAAATCTGATTCATTGCAACAACTTAAACTATTTTGAGACTTTGAATTGCCCGAGAGGCCCTTGCTTTTACAAATGCATTTATAGGAAACAGCCAGTCGCCTCACTTTTCGACCTACACCAGGGCAAATCTGTGATGGTCGACGTACACCGGTGAGGGTCCGAATGTACGAGAATGCAATGTTATATTCGATCTTTCACCGACGTATTTGGTGAGTGTTGACATTCTCCGGTGAAAGTCGACATTCTCCAATTTCGGTCTTTCACAATAACATATATATATGTGTGTGTGTAATGTTTTAAATGAGCAGAAGAAAGAATCCAGTATTTATTAACATCTTTCGATATTCGTCATGGCTGAGAAGATCATAGTAGCTGAAGACAGGGCTGAGTGGACAGACATGAGGGCGCATTTAACATAACTGAGCTTGAAGTATTAAAGTCTTTATTTTTATATACATCAGATTTTTTTTAAGATAAGGTTCTTTTTAAATCGTAGTTGAATACAATAATTTGAAGGTACACGGGTTTCAAAGTACGAAGTCATACTAAACAAGTAAGCAGCAGCAGCGTAAATAAGAAGCGTCTTGCCAGTAGGAGAACTTGCGCCAAAGAGAACGCAGCAGATCAAAGGAAGAAGGGAGGGAGTCAATAGTTTCAATTCTGAGTTAAGAAAGTTTTGGTTTACAATTTAATGATTGGGTAGGAGGTTTCTGCATTAAAACGTTTCGTAATATGGAAAGATCTCGAATTTGGTAAAACGGATGAATTTAGGGGGAGAGTGCCAAACTAGAACAGTTAATTTTGAGATCGCCAATCGTATTTTGATATATCTTACATACACACACACATATGTATGGATTTTGCTTTTGAGCTTTTAAATTTACTTTGTCCTATCTTTAAATTGCTTGCGTATATACGCAAGATAGAAAAAAAAAACACATTGCCGTTTTACGAACTCCTCATGTGCTCTCAACAAATCAAAAGGAAATTTCATTTATTGTTATTTGAAGCTATGCGTACGAGATTGTGATGATTTAAAACAATAAAGCTTTGACGGTTACGAAAAAGTTATTTCGAAAGTCGACACCCACTTTTTTCCTGGGCGGATTCTAAAGTGCATCGAAGAGCCATAAATAGCGTTGGAGCGATACATGTACGACGAAAAGTGCCAATGCAAAACATTCGCAAAGGAGAGCACAGTAAAGAAACAGAGAGTAGGGAGAAAACCTTTTATTAGGAATTACAACTTTCAGCGTGTACAAAGTTTCAAGATGTAGCCATTTCCCATAAGTTTGCAGTTTCGTGGCCACTGTGATCTCCCGACTTTACATCAATAGATTTCTGGTTCTGGTTTAACTGAAATCTGTGGTGAACACATTCAGTTCGCGAGATTTGTCAGAACTGAAAGATGCCATAAAACATGAGGTTATATAGTTTCCTCCTGTGCTGTAACGTTCGTCATTGTTTTTAACAGTCTTCCGCATGCAATGCGTTATCATTTGTGAAGGTGGGAACGTTCAGCACTTGTAATTACAATAAGAGTTTTCCTTTTCTCTCTTATGTTGTCATTTGTCTTTTACAAAGTTGTTCTTTGCAAATGTTTCACGCCGACAGTTTTCCTCATATGTGTAACCTTTCAACGCCATTTACAGTTGCGATACGCTGATCAGTTTCCCCAGGAAAAAAGTACGTGTATAAGGTATTTCTCTCGCCTTCTTCGCATATCTTCTTTGTGTAATCGTTAGCACACTCGACTCGTATTCAAGAGGTCCGTGGTACGAGTCCCGGCGAAGGCTTTGCTCATTTTTCATCTCCTGCTTTCCAAAAAAATCCTAATGACGTGTTGCCTTTTGAAAATTTCGAATTTTTTTTAAACGTAGAGGTAACCGCGAGAGCTCTGTTGTTTTGAATCCTCATAATCTCGAGCGCATATTTTAAAACAACAGTATATGAAATTTCTTTTTGATTGGTTGAGCGAATAGCCGCTATCGGACAAATATTTTATAAACCCCTGTATTTTATATTAACGTTATATACATTAAATAATGTTATTTAATATATAAATATTTATATTTACATTTATATAAAAATTTATGTACATATATGTAACAAATCCTCTCGTGCGGCTTTTCTGAATCCTTTCTTTATGTATGTTATTTAAATATGTTACATAAAAATTTTACATGTCGCTTTCCTTTTTATAACAGACAAGCTTCGAAGGGTTAAGACGTTTCAAACAGAACTGATTCAGGATATCTTATTTAACAATTTTTTTCTATGGTTTCTGCGAAATTATACAATCAGTTTCTTGGATTAAAATTAATACATTACATAACAAAACTAAAAGAACCATTTTAAGTTTTTAATGCAATACTTTTTAGAAGAGGTAGAACGCGTGTTAGTACGAAAACGTCTATAGCTAAAATTTCCTCCTACATCCAATGAAAACTGAATGAAGTTGTAAAGTTATTAGGATTTATTTGGAAGCAGGAGCCATGAAAAAGGAGCAATGCCTTCGCCGGGAATCGAACCACGGACCTTTTGGTTACGCGTCGAGCATGCGGACCACTACACCACGAAGGCATGCGAAGAAGGTGGGAGGAATACCTTATATACTCCCCCTTTTAAAGGGCAACTGGGGTTTGGGGGACCCAATCGCCAAATCGCGGTGGTGGAGAATCATCTCCACCACCTTTTTAGTTCGGGTGCCACTTGTCATTAGGATTTTTTAAAGCAGGGCAGATGAAAAATGAGCAAAGCCTTCGCCAAGAATCGAACGACGGACCTCTCGAATACGCGTCGAGCGTGCTGACCACTACACCACGAAGGCATGCGAAGAAGGCGGAAGAAATACCTTATAAAGTAACTTTGATTTGTAAAATTTGGTAATTGTAACCTGCAGATTATACAGATGCTCCTATACATCCATTTTAGTCCAAAACTGCTTTATTCTTTAAAGAGGAAAGTAGAATGGTATTTAAACCCATCCTTTTTTGGCAATCGAGAATTTTCTGAATGTCTATCCCCAACACCCACAAAAGGATTACTCTTATTTAATCCAGTATTTTTTTAATGTGAGCTTGGGATAAAAACAAAATCCAACTACCACGAATTCCTCCAAAACTTCTAAAAACGTAGATATTTCAATACAATATTTACATTAATTGCATTGTTGTTTTATGCTACAATTCCGTATAAATAACAGGATCAAATTTTTATAAAGAATTATATTATTTATAAGAGTTGTAGCATTTATATAATAATTCTATTATTTATGTAATATCTTTCATAATAAACAATAGTTTTGGAAACATTTTTACCGAGAATTAATCTTTCCATTTTTATTTATATAAATATTTACAGTAAATTGCTGAAGGAATATAACAACTTTTGAAATGGTCACACTAACATAACTACTGGCAATACTAACTCCGTATTAACAAGCGTTTTCAAACTCTCCATGTTTCCCATAACGTCAACTATTTTGAAATATTTAAAATATTTGAGTATTATTATTTCTTCACAGATCATGTTTTTTTACTTCCTTCTAAGAAATAAAAAGGAAATATTGTAATCGCGAAAAATTTCAGGTACCATATTTCAACGAAAACATCTATTTTGACGGCTATCGAATGCAATTTAACGATGTTTTTGAGTTACATCCGTATGTAAGGACAGGATAAAA
>KK113380.1:32825-80524 GCA_000611955.2 Stegodyphus mimosarum
AAAAATAATTATAAAACTAATTTAAAATTGATACTGAAGAGTTTTTTTCGTGGCGTCTGTGCGTACGCACGTACGTACGTATGTATGTATCTCGCATAACTCAAAAACGAGGAGCTTTAGAACATTGAAATGTTGTATATAGCGCTGCTATAACATACAGATGTGCACCTCACATTTTGGTTGCAATATTATTACCAAAAGTATATTTTATTATTACCAAAAGTATATAAATATATAGCCCACCGAGGCGGTACTTTTGGTTATAATAATATGTATATTCACCGTCGCACTCGACTTTGTGAGCTCAGTTTTTTGTATTCTTATATGTTGGTAAATTGTGCATTTTTTGCTTTAAAAATAATTGAATTGTGTTTCTCTTATCTTCCGGTTAAGGTTTTTGTGTCTTTAGTCAATTTGCGTGCAAGATTTGTAGAACTATCAACAATTTAAAAGTTGCTTAAGTGCGTCTAAGCCTAATCATTTTTCTCATGGCGGATATTTGTTTACATTTCAGACCTAGGAGAATATTGGATTTGTTGCCAATCTAGGGAAACTAAGCTTCGCAACAACAAAGATAACGCCTTCTTTTATTATTGCGAATTAAATCATGCTTAATCCATTCTGAAATTTATTCGAGGAAGTAAAATATTTAAGATTTACTTCGTAATTTTTAATGTAGATATTTTGACTTATGTATTTTTGCCTTGTCCCGAAGTGAGAACTGAACTAATTGAATGAGAAACACAAATACTGAATTGTCTGCGAAAAACTGTTTCTTTCTTTCTTTGTTTGGTTGTTTAATTTCTTTTTCACATTGTTGTTTTATATTTATTATAGTATTTGAATAGAACACGTAGCAACGATTAGGTAATTCTCCAGATGATATACATAATTTTTTGTATCTTGATGAGTTATAAAATGAATGAGATGGAACGCCGTTAAGTGAAGCTAGCGCCAGAGTGTCGCTTTAGTAAACAAATATAGTGAAATTTAAAGAGTGCATTTATGCTATTGTGGTTTATGCGCTATCGAGGAAGTAGATTTAATTCAATCCAATAACTTTAAAGGAAATGCAAAATGCGTATAATTTAATATTCCATAAAGGAAGTCATGTGGTGTACACATCAGATTTTTATTCATTGCAGTAGCTTTTAGAAATGGGTTAACTATGATATGTTTCCGTCAATTTCATCCATCAGTTCCCAATCACTAAGTTGAAATTTAAAAAAAAAATCTAGAAACGGAGAAACATATTTATGTATATAAGGATATAATTTTATTCTTGACCATATAACTATAATAGGAGAAAAAAAGTTAAAATATTGTAATTATCACAAATATTAGGTTACAAATCCGATGCCTTGTCCAGAAACAACTTTCGTTTCTTATGTTTTTATGTTATAACTGAATATAAAAGTCTAAGATTGCTATAAGATAAATCACAAAGCGATATCAGTTATGCGAACGAAATCCCTTTGTTCAGTAAATATTCCTGAAGTATAATATTATTTGAGCCACGAAACTTGCTACTGAGTAATCACAATAATTTAGATTTTATCACGACATCATATATTCGGCAATCCCTTATTAAATCAAATTCCCCGGAGCACATGACATCAACAATCTATTTCATTTAGATGACATAAATTAAATAGAAAGCTTCTTACACGCCTCTTCAAAAACAAAAAAAGGGAATGTAAAAGCCTAGGGAAATATGATGGGGATAAAATAAAAAATTAATCTTCTTTCCAAGAGACAAAGTAGCAAGCGATGCACAGCCAAAGCAAAAAGCTAAAAGTGTCTGCCACTTCTTTTCTTCTTTTCCACACGGTCGGATTTGCTATTTTTTCTTTCTCTCTCTCTCTTTTTTTTTTTTTTTTTTTGGAACGTCTCTCTATCTCAGTGGAAGTCGCTTCCACTTCTACGGCTAGTTAAATATGCATCGAGCTGGGGGCACTCGCTTTTTGCATATTTGTACAAGGGGGTGGGGGATACCTCTCTCCGCCTTTATGTGACTCTCGGAGCATGAAATATGTTTCCATGGCAACGAGTCGAATTGGGGGAGCCAGATGAAGAACACACTCCCAGACGCTGCATTATTCTTTCGACCCCTCCCTCACCACCTTCCGCCATATTTACATAATCAACGAAACGATACAAGTGTTGGCGAATATGTCTAGCGGAGCTGAATGAAAATAAATTGTTCGCGAGGCCTCTTCTACGATGCTCTCTCTGCTTGCTTCACTCTCATCTTTTCTTCTCCAGTACCCCTCGGTGGGCTGCCATTTTCTTTTTAGCTCGCAAAAAGAAATTTTAAATATTTTGTTTTGTTTCGCTAATTCGAATATTTCGACAGCCAAATAGAATCAGTGAAACGATTGTTCGAAATAAAATGCAGGCGTGCAATCGCTTTGCACTGATTTTGGACTCTCCTCACTTAAAACTCGTTTTAACTGAAATATGTATAGAATTAGGATAGTTTTTAAAGAAGATATTTAAACTAGAAGTTAAAAAGTCTTAATTAGGTATTTTAATCTTCTTATACTTTACTGAAATTTTTGTTTCTGCATCTGTTTATTGAACTGCGAGACTCGAAGGAAAGTAACTAAGTTTTTTTTTTTCGTTTTAATGGCAGACTCTCAGGCGACTTCGCCTTGGCCGCTACTAAGGCCAGAAATGGTGGTCACTTTATTATGGAGGCACCTAATAGGTGGGCCAACTTTGCCTCCTATGAAGGGATGAACAGTTACAGCCATGCCTTCTCCGGGATTCGAAACCAGACCCTTTGGTATCGTGGCCGGCTCCCCTAACCACTATACCGTCTGGGCGGCTGTAACTAAGTTTAGGAAGGCTAATATACACAAATTTATAATATGCAATTTCTTTCAGCTTTAGGCATCGCGGAAGAAAACGAAAACGGTTGCCATATTGTTGAGTGTCGCCCAGATGGTATAGTGGTTAGGGGAGCTTACTACGGTACCGAAGGGCCCGGGTTCGAATCTCGGAGAAGACATGGATGTTTGTAAATGTATAGTGTCGGTGCGGCACTTTAAATATGTGGCGAGCCGAAAGTCTTCTCGTGTGGATTGGTGGGAGAGGAGAGGGGTGGAAGACCCCTGGATTCCCCCCCCCGTGGTACTCTCCCTGAAAATTGGGGTTGGAAAATAGAAGTCCAACCTCTCTTTGGAGTAGGCTCTGGCAGTCATTCTTCCATGTCAGACAGCAACAACATATTGTTGAGTCTTTCCTCTTGCGTCCGAGCATTCGCATCGTATACTTAGTTTGATATTTTGCTGCACGGAAATCAGCTCTAGACCTACTCAACATTGGAACTATGAAATCTTGACTTCGGTAAACTCTCTGATTTACTGAATCTCTGTTACAACTTAGTTATTGCGGGTGTTTCATTACAAAAACAGGAATTGATCGAAGAGGAATAATCAAAAAAAAAGTAGAACCAGTTATCGGATAGTAGTTGAGACTTCATTCTTGTTGATATGTAACAAAGTTTATTACAATTGAAAGGTTGGTCAGAATCTTATAGTGAATCCATCACTAGTTACATGATCAGTAGCAAGAGCCTCACTATATAAAAGTTTTAAAATAAATCATATGGACGGTTCATTAATTCTCTCAGAGATTTGGAAATTTAAAGTAGGCTACCTTGGCAAACACGTAAGGACTCTCATCTTTTGGTGCCATGTAATTACGCTAGCAAGATAAGCACATGTATCAAAAGGCTATGGGAACTTATTCGACTTAATATTTTTTACTATTAGCTCACTATTACACAATTCTGTATCTACAGCCCCCGTCTATTTTTAGATATCAGTAAACATGCGAGCTTCTTTCCATACAGCGATCTGTAAAGAAAAAGCAAGAATATAGAAGTTTAAGCAGAGAATGGGTAGGTCCATATTTATACTATTTTTAGTTTGAAACTGATTGGCATTGATTGGTTTGAGCTGGGCATACTTGATAAATTCTTGGACCGTAATTAAAAATATGTTGTCGCTGTGACTTATCCCAAGTTTCTGACAGAACAAGCCCATGAAATCCTTCGTCGCAAGGAGTGCAAGATTGCGATTGTTGTTGGCAAGAGCCTGGAGCACCATACAGGTGACAGTACAATTTTGCTCAGTTTCGCCCCACTTTTGATGGAGAGAGCACCCTGGGAGGACGGATCCGAGTGTCTCCTACTCCTTTTTCCCTACCACCAGCTTCTCGAGAGCCTTTCGGCTCGCAACATATGTCTCATAGACACTATACATTTACAAACATCCATGTCTTCTCCAAGATTCGTAACCGGGCCCAACCGTACGGCAATTAGCGTCGCTAACCGCTATCTCGGTTGGGTGGCTGATTAAAAAAATTCTCCTGGGTTAGTTCCGTTGGTTTGATTTCAGTTGTAGCTAGCTGCCGGCCGCAGCGCGACTTGCTCAGAGATCCTTTGAGTTCGAAACTTATTCAAACTAAATATTACTTATTGATACAAAGCTAAGGTTTCGCTCATGGTGAAGGCAATTGTTCTATTAAAATATCGTCTAGCTCATTTTTATATAAATAATACGAGGTTTTAACTAAGAATATCAAATAATTTTTATTTGATAGTGCTACAGTTCTGAACAATTCCCTATATCTGCGTAATAATTATCGATCGTAATTTTAATTCCTTTCTGATTTAATTCCGTTTAATAATAATTAAATCCCTATATGTTCTCACATCTCAAAAGGTAAAAATTTTAGTGAAGCTCAAACTGTGTTAGTCAGCATTCAAATTGTAAGGTTTTAGTTAAACTAACAAAGTTTTATTTTAATTTAAATCTTCCTAACCCTTCTCATTTTCAACTTGCCGTTAGAAGAAGCGCGCGTTTTCAGCTTTATGCTAATTTGAAGTGGAGCCAAAGTTCTATTTAAACGAAAGGTAGAAACCTTTCAGTGTGAGAGAACTTTTAGTCTCAGATCATGGTCACGCTATTCGACGTCCTCCTGACTAGCTAGCATTTAAATTCTAAGCCATAGCGCTTTTACGTGATTGCTTATTGAAATAATTCCAAGTGCGTCAGTATTAGTAAATCTTGCTACGCACCATTTAGTTTAGAGGCCAACCTCGCGTTATAGCTCTGCGAGCAACGACTATTTAATTTCTATTTAGTTTAAATATTATTTGATTGTTCATTTTAGACTCAAGTGTGGTCTTCACTTTCTGTATCCTTCCCGAGTTGGGAAGTGGTTTGTAGATAATAGTGATTTAATAAAAGAGGATTTTAAATCCCTTTCAAGTGCAGTTCTTCTACCACTGAATCACAGTATTCTACCACAGAACGTAGCTGCATTCAGCTCCCTGTTCCAGATCAGGACTTTAAGCTGTCACGAAGATGTTTGCCAAGAATATGCACCGAACACTCAGTCCTGACAAAATTAATCAGTTTTTTTTTCTTTTTCTTGGTCAATATTTCTTGATAATGACTATCTGAGTATACATTTATGAAAATATATAACTACTGAGTTAGCATTAAGTATTCTGATATCTCTAAAACTTTTAATGGTTGGACAGGAGAAATACCTTTTCAGCCGCTGGAATTCTCTCTACTAGTGGTTAAGTTCTACGAGATAACTGTATGTCTAGCAAAATACAATAAGAGTCGTTTCTGAACTTTATGAAAACCTAACATAATCACGGCAGCAAATGAGACAAAAAGATTTGCATTCTAACTTTTCTACCAATTAACAAACATTGTAGCCTTTATATGAAACTAGCTTTTACCCGTGGCTTAGCTCCCGTTGATGTCCTTAAATAAGTTTCAAAGACTATTGAAAATAAAATAAAAAGATTTTTTTATTATTGCCTGACCAGGATAATCAGGATAAAATTTTAATTTTTATTACTTATTTTTGCTTATTTTTAGTTATTTATTACTTATTTTTTAAGTTAAAAATACACTCCGCGTACAATTTCAGTAAATATTGCCCTTCTTCATTAAGATAAAAAGAAATCGCCACGAAATCTAGTAAAACTGCTACTTATATTTCCTAATGACTAAAAAATGTTTGTAAAAGAAGAGCCAAAAGCCGGAAATCCTAAAGGATTTTAAATAATAAATTAAATTAAACAAATAAAAATTAATAAATGTTACGCTTTCACGCCTTAAGTACTTAACCGATCATTATGAAATTTTCAAGAAATATTTTTGATATATTAGAAAAGGTTAAAAATGTTAGCGTGGTTTAAGACACGCGCCTGCACGCGCAGACAAACGCTTTACATCGTTTAACTTATCGTTATGAAACTTTCAACATTGAATGATTATGCAACGACAATCATTTTAAGCAATAAAACCTATTATATAGTTGAAGTTTTAACAGATAAGTTATATTTTGTAACCTATAACCTTTTATAATGTATAAAAAATATTTCTTGAAAATTTCTACTTAAGGCGTGAAAGCGTAACAAACAAACCAATTCACATTCGCATTTATAATTTTAGTTACGATAAAATGACTGAATCATAAGACTAGTAGAAATCTCTATTTTGAACATATCTCTGTCTTTCTATTATTCTATACTTCTGTTACTCTATTATACAGTAAAAGAGATCGAAAATGATAGCTAATTGAAAGGATCTTGTGGAAGACAGGAGAAATATGATAATTTTCTACACTGCTGGAAGGCGTAACAGGAAATGAAAGAAAAAACTTAACAGCAATAAATGTATTGTTCGAAGATACTAAAATGTTACAAATACATTTTATGCGTGTATTAAGACGCGAAGAGATTATGTTAATCGAAGAAGCAACGAAAAATATTTGTGAGTAATAAATCAGGCAGAAAAAGTTTTAAAATGTTAAAATTTGCTATTAAATTAACAGTGTGAATCTCAGGTGCTACATATAAAAGATAAAGAAAACAAGAAAATACGGGTGCGCGCGCACACACATGCAAAAAAAAAAATACTTTTCAAGAAAAAGAAATTAAGCAGCACTTCATTATAATTGACAAAATGTGAAACATTTTTCTTTAAGATGGACAGAATCCAGCTATATTCCAGAATTTTCAAAAGAAGAAAGAAAATTAAATCGCTGCAGAAAGATTTGATAGTTACATATAAAAACTTTATTTATAAATTAGAAAAACTTAGAAGTTACCGGGGAGAAATAACTGACTTCAATTAGAAAAAAATTAAACTGACTTCAATTAGAAAACACTTCATTTGTAATTGACAAAACGTGAAATATTTTTCTTTAAGATGGACAGAATCCAACTATATTCCAGAATTTTTAAAAGAAGAAAGAAAATTAAATCACTACAGAAAGATTTGATAGTTAGTTAAACCTTATTTATAAATTAGAAAAACTTAGAAGTTACCGGGGAGAAATAACTGACTTCAATTAGAAAACAAACAAACAAAAAAAGTAGATTTCCCTAAAGAAAAATATCGCTTACAAACAACGCCCTCATCATTCCAGCATTGTTTAAATACAGCAATTTCCCAATCACTTTTACCCTACAGCTAAAATCAAAACTTCGAATTCGGTGCATAGTGGGGGCCATATGCGGTATTCCATCTTTAAAGAGTGACTAATCACGACTGGCGAACACGAGAACGTTGTCCGATCGCCGATTTTGATTGCGGTAAATCTAAAAAGCAACCGGGAGCTAATACGTGCCCCCCCCTCACGCATTTACATAATAGAGGACAAGTAAAGCATCCCATCCAGCCCATTTCAAAAGCGTGAGGGGGTCAGGAGGTCCTCTCCATTAGAGGTTCCCTTATCAACCCCCGATCAAGTGAAGTGAGGGAGAATTAGCCAATTTGGGTTCTGTCGCCACCGAGGCAAATTATGTTGTTGCGACAACCTCGCGAATTACAGAGGAGAGAGAGATTCGATGAGTGGTAGGGATACGTCGAATAATGAAGTCCCACAGAGGGGTGTTAAGGGATGAGAGGGATTCTGCTTCAAACGTCCTTCCACGAAACCTTCCAAAATACAAAAGCTGATCGATAGATAGCGAACTGTTGGTAATCTGTTACCTTCTTTCTAAATCTGGAGAATTTTAAACGAAATTCTATACTTATAAATTTTGGACATTCATGCAAAAACGTTGCAAATATAAATGTTAAAATGGAACAAAATTTTTAAAAATATAAGGGTACTTTGAGTAAGATAAAACTCTGAATAACGATTATTACGGTTGCTAAGGCAACCTCTCGAATGCTTATTCTTGTTACCTTAGCACCTCCAGTAATCAAAATAGTTGCTTAACCTTTAAACGTAGGAAGTTTTATTTGTATAGTCAAAAACACATTAGAATTGATATAAAAAATTTAAAAATACTAAAAGAATCTGAATTAAGTTTTTATTCCAATTTTTCAAAAAATATGTAGAGACATTCGGCTATTTTGGAAGGAGTCATGAAAAATGAGCAACGCCTTCGCCGGGAATCGAACCATGACCTCTCGGTTACGCGTCGAGTGTGCTCACCACTACACCATGAAGGCATGCGAAGAAGGCGGGAGATTTACCTTATATATATTAACTTTTGCAAAAAAACATTATAGGCAATTGTGTAACAACTTTTACTTATACATACCTTATAAACTTATACATACCTTATAAACATTATAGGCAATTGTGTACTTTACTTATACATACCTTATAAACTTGTTCAAACAATTTTTAAACTTTGAACACATCAGAATAATAACAAACAAAAAGGGCGTCCACACCCTACGCATCGACTCACAATAAAGACCGTTACACCGTTAGTGGTTCCACCACACTCAAACTTTCGAAACTGTATGCGTAAACAGTATGTATCCAGTTGGTTACACTCTGCAGTTAGCTAAAATTCGTGCTTTGATTTGATTCACATGACTAAATATGAGCACGTTGCCAAATGTCAACTACATGTATTTAGCGGTTAAAGTACTTAAAAGGAAAGGTTGCAACACTTATCTTCATAACAAACATGTACAAAGGCTGTTCGCACATTTTTAGACGATTTTGGTAAGCGGTAATAAAAAGTCGTTTGCTGCAAAAGAAGTAATTGCAATTGTACTATGTTATTAAAAGTCAAAATTATCGCCTGTGGCTTGAACTTTTTTTGTTTTTAATCAAAATGGCGAATTTAAGAAAGCAGTGGTTCGAAGGCTAAATTGACGTTCTTTCCGAAGAGAAATATGCATACTCCGTTATCCAAAAACGATGTGAGAGTCACGGTTTTGTGATATCTAAACCGTTGATAGGTAATATCATCAACAAGAAAGGCAAAAAATTTCAAATTGGAGCCTCCAGTGGGACAAAAATTCCAAACAAGTATCCAAGGAAAAAACGGACATCTTCGACTATTGCAAAGGTACGTTGTTTAATGTTAAAAGAAAATCCCCCTAGTCGAAGGACAGTTGCAAAATCGTTAAAATGCTCGGTGTCCACTGTAAACAAAATGATAAACGTTGATTTAAATCTTATAAAAGCGAAAAAACGCATTGTGTATCGTCTCCTTCCAAAGCATATCGCTCGACGAAGGACACGCTGCAGAATTCTATACGAGAAACACTTATCCGAAGAAAAATGGAAAACAATTGTTACGATAGATGAAGCGTGGATGTATTTAAATGATCGTAACAAAAAAGAGCCATTTATTATCATAAAAGGGGAGAAAGAAATTTAAGTACATGGTTCAAAGAATCGAAAGAAAGTTTTTCTAATGGATTCGTGATTGTTGCTGGTTTTACTTATAATGGCAAGTTAAAAATAAAGAGAGTGCAAAAAAATGTCAAGATGAACTCCAAATACTATCGGGAACATATTTTATCGCCCATTTTTCTGAATGAAATACCATCGCTTTACCCACAGTGCCATCCATCTGTGAGAGTCCATCGGGACAAAGCTAGCAGTCACACATCCAAATCCACCGTAAATTTCCTAAAAAAATGGAACAAAAAACTGGTATCGAGGCCATATCCTTCACTGATATCCCTACTAAATCTCCCGATGTGTCACCTGTGGATTTTTGTGCTTTCGGACTTTTAAAAACTGCATTATCCAAACGTTGTCCCAAAACCCTAACAGGGCTCTGGAAAGATGTTCGGGAGGAATGGGATAGAATATCTCTTCTGACACTTCAAAAGGCATTATTATCCTGGAAATTGCGGTGTCGAAAGATAGTTCAGAATAAGGGATGTCAAATAGAACATTTAAAACACAAGAATTTTATGTAATTTAGTTTTGTGAATACAATGTACATCGTCTAAAAATGTGCGAACAGCCTCTGTAACATTTCTAAATAATTACAATTCGTTCTGAATGAAGTAAATGGTCTTAAAGAAATGCTATATAAATTTAAGAAGCGCTTAAGCTATCCGTAAGTTTACTTAAGCTTCTGAAGAAGCACTTATGAACGCTTCTGAAACACTTCTGAAAGCCTCAACATAACTTCAGAAATGCAGAGGGGTCAAAATATTTTAAACTTGTGCTTTAAAATTGCTAAATTAACCAAATATTCTAGACGTAACAACACTTTTAAAGGCTTATATAGATATTACAGTTTCTAGAAAAACTAAATAGCTACCTTCTTGATACCATGAAGACTGCCTTCTGCAAGAATTGCATTGGACTAGACATTTTAACAGAAATTTGTGAACAGTTTTCAGCAAAATCATGAGAATCTCCAAGCAACCAGCTCCTATTACTGAGAATAATCTCATGCGAACTTAATCAGAGAGACTTCAGGAGGATTTGATTCAAACGTTCCATTCATTTCCTTGAGTAAATGAACCTTTCAACAAAAGTTTAGCTGTTATTTAAAGTTCGGTGACAGAAATATTTTGTAATATTTTAAAATCATAGCCAATTTTCTATTACTTTTGCAGGCAACATTTTTTTATCGATACTGATTTTTTCCAAAGAGTTTAAAAAGATATCTTTTTTTTTTGTTGTCTTGGAAAGTTTAACTAAAAATTATTAGCTCCTAAAATCAGTATAATATTTAGTAAATTAAGATCCCGATAAAAAAATGTGAAAGTTTTCAGATTTTTTATTTCGCCCAAAGGGGCTTTTTCTTAACGTTTTGTGTATTATCTTTATTTATTAAATATCATGTTCTTCTCACTTAAACCATAAAATTCAGTTCAACAGCAATATCGCAAAATAATTTTAAAATGAGCCTGTCTTTAGCATTTCCGATACACAGTCTCGCGCGCTGGAGATAATTTTTTTTTGTTTCGTACAGTGTTGCCATTGCTCGCTTTGAAATTGCTGAGTTTCTTAATCAAAAACTCTTAAACTCTTTACACAAAATATCAAGTAGACTGTAGAGACATTATGACTTTTTGGAGGCAGGAGATGTGAAAAATGAGCAGTGCCTCAAACCTCGGACCTCTCGAATGCGCGCCGAGTGTGCTGACCTTTAACACCGCAAAGGCATCCTAAGAAGGCGGGAGACATACCCTATATATTTCATCATTTATAGGGCGACTAAGGATTAGGTGACCCAATTGCCAAATCCTGATGGTGGAGAATCATCATCCACCACCTTTTTTAGTTCGGGTGTCACTGTAAAGACATTAGGAGTTTTGATATTGAGACGAGTGAAAAAGGAGCAATGCTTTCGCCGGGACTCTAACTTCGGACATTTTGAATACGCGCCGATTGTCTTGAGCATTGCGCCACGAAGGCATGCTAAGAATGCGGAAGAAATACCTTATAAGATAATAAAACAAATTTCAAATTTGAGTTTCCAGATGCCCATATTCGCAGGAGGATTTATTCAAATCGCAGTTATTCAAAATTTGATGTAAAAAAATGCTCTAGGTACCGCGATCACAGTGCGAGAAATATATATACATTTATGCAGATTCTTCATTATTTAATTTGTTTAAATATAATACAGGGCGCTCATATTTGGTTGTAACAATTTGAAATGTGAAACGTCGTTTATAGTGAAACTCCACAAAATGCCAAAACGAAATTAATAGCCCTTCCCCTTCTGGGCAAATGAATTTATTGCGACTTTGCGGAAGTAGAAACAGAGTTGAGACTTAAAATATCGTCTTCTCTAGCACGAGGAACATGAAGTATTTTCTCCCTTCTTACCGCTGTTCTCGTGGTGTGATTAGAAGCACGTCCAGTTAATATCGGGAGTTCCGAAGTTCGAATCCATCGGTAAATTGCGTCCAAAACATAACTGATTCCCAAATGACTCTACAGATGTGCTTAAAACATCTTAGAAGTTGAATAACAATAAAGAGTTCCTCAGAAAGAGGTCTGACAGGTGAAGAAGAAATCGAGGCCTTCACCTCTCTGAAACGCAAACGAAGAAATGAGCGATAATATCCATAGCTCATAAAAAAATGTAGATGTCTCATGAATATACATTAATACGCATATAAAATACTCACAGAGCTACATATCTCGTTACATAAATTTCATAAAAAGCTTATAAGGTATTTCTCCCACTTTCTTCACATGCCTTCGTGGTGTAGTGGTCAGCAAGCTCGACGCGTATCTGAGAGGTCCGTGGTTCGAGTCCCGGCGAGGGCGTTGCTCATTTTTCATCTTCCTTGCTCTAAAAAAATAACCTAATGTCTTTATACTGGAGTCCTAACTAAAAAGGTGGTGGATGATGATTCTCTACCAACGAGATTTGGCGACTGGGTCCCCTGAACCCCAGTCGCCCTTTAAAAGGGGGAGTATATAAGGTATTTCTCCCAACTTCTTCACATGCCTTCGTGGTATAGTGGTCAGCATGCTGGGCGCGTATTCCAGAAGTCCTTGGTTTGAGTCCCGGCGAAGGCGGTGCTCATTTTTCAATACTCCTGCTTACAAAATTACCTAATATCTTTACAAGCTAAAATTAAATTTTTGCTATTTTTAGTGTTTATGTTCATAAAAACTTAAATTTCCGCTATGAGTGTATTTGATATTTTTTAAATTTGTCGTGTTATAATCAAGATATGCACTTAATTAGTTTAATTTTGTAATAATGGGTAAAAATCTGGTAATTTCCAGTCAATTCATTTAATTTTTATTTAATTTTCGGAGCTAATTTCTGTGATTTTGTTGTCGAATACTATACATTTTTGCCGTCACATTATCAGGTATATTACTTAGCTGATTTGAGACTTAGTAATTGGCAAAATGGTATCTTTGCGTCGGTTTGATTTGCATCTGATGAAGGCTCATTTGAAATTCTCTGAGAATATTTATTTACGGCTTATATATACCTTTTTGTTTAAAATTAAATCCAAAGGAATAAAATCTGAAAGGTTTCAGATTTTAAATTATGTCCAAAGGGCCATTTTTTAACGTTTTGTGTGTTACCTTTACTTATTAAATATTATGTTCTTCGCACTTAAACCGTCAAATTCAGTTCAACAGCAATATCGCAAAATAATTATAAAAATGAGTATATATTTAGAATTTCTGATACACAGTTTCGCGCGCTTTAGATAAAGTTTTTTTTTCCTGTATAGTGTTGCCATTACTCGGTTTTAAGTCGTTGGAGTTTGTTCATCAAAAATTCGTTAAACTTTTACAAAATATGAAGTAGATAATAAAACAAATTCCAAATTCGGACTTCCAGATGCGCCTATTCGGGTGGAAAAGTACGCTATTCAAAATTGGGTGGCTCTAGGTACGGTTGTTTTATCACATTTGGAGAAATATAAGTACATTTATGCAGATTCTTCATTCTTTAATTTCCTTAAAATAATATAGGGCTGCAATATTTTGTGGCAACAGTTTGAAAAGTGTTTGAGATTTTTAATGTTTCCCACACAAAATCGCAAACCGAAAACAATAGTTCTTCAGGGACTATTGTTTGCCCCTTTAGATTAAAAACTGGAATTTTGTCAGTTATTAGAGAACCACTGCATATTTTATTAAATGATACAAACAAGTGGAAGGTGAAAGTATTGTCAATATCGTTTCAAACAGCACAGCAAAAAGAATTTCGAATAAAACCTTTCCTCTTCTACTGTCAGCGTAAAAGCCTTCCAATCAATAATTTTTATTCCGGATGCCTCGGCGGCAGTCTTGCTCTTTCCTAACGTGTCAAACTGCGTGCGTGAACTGCCTCAGCGAAAGATCCTTTTCCAGCAATTTTAGTCCGGAAGTGCCCAGAGAAAGGGAAAAATGGGAAAAAGGCGGCTAGCTATCTCAGAAACGCTAAAAGAAAATTGCCACACCACCAAGCAGCCAATGGCACACTTACGACCAGATTAAGAAACTTTCTGCTCCTTCGGGAAATAAGAGGTAAAGCCACGTAGAGTTTGTATATATATATATATATATATATATATATAGTCGTAGATATAGATATATAAGGCAAACAGAGCTAGGATATCACGTACCAGAGAGGGTAAACAGATCCTAATCTGCGGAAAGAAGATGAAGCTTCTCTAGAGTCTTTTGGGAGAACCAAAAGAAGGAGGAAGACTAAGAGCCGCTGATTGTGGTTGCTGTCATTTGTCATAGAGTTCCTCTTTTGAAAAGGATTTGTCGCGGTTCGCTCTTTTCCTCACCAAGTCCAGTTGAGTTCCTTCCTAATGACGGGCCTTGAGAGAATCCTGAAAGATGATCATCGCTTCCGGTGGTCCTTGTAGTGGAGAACGTCTCCTCCATCTCTGAAGAGGGATTCACTGGGATGAGGCGTTTATGATCGAATACTCCAAGCCGAACATATTTTCTAAATGATACTTTCGGTTAGGTTAGGAGGAGCATTCTCTTTTCTTCACCCTTTCTCTCTCCTCGGTCACGGTTGCTAAATCGAGTCTTGTTCGTGATATCGATTATCATCTAATCCATATTTTTTGGACTATGTTATTAATTCAGACTTCTTAAATGCAAGATGGTCTGTCGATATTTGTTATTCAGAAAAGAATTAAACCGGTTATAATAGAATTAGTTTAAATTTAAAATGTATAATTTTCTATTAAAATAATAAATTTTAATAGAAGTTATTGTGCGAAATATCCTTTTAAAGTTATCCCTTTCTCTTTGTAATAGTGATAAAGACTTAAAAAGTCTACGCTGCGCTATGAATGAATAGTTAATAAATAGTGTTAAGGAAAATTGTAGGAAGAGCAGTTATTCGATAAATTAAACTGCATCCCCTGTGAGGCTATCAAACAATTTATTAATCCGATTCAGACAAACAACTGTGACTTGCAATTAAAGAAACCTTTTTAATAAAACTTGAAATTTAATAAAAAAAAATTTAAAAAGTATAAGAATATAAAATTAAAACTTAAGTATTCAGCAGTTGAAACTCAAAATGCAAATTGCTATAAACATTTTGCTCGGGATTCTAAATGTGCGAGCCATCTGGCTAGCGAAAGGCTTAAGCCGAACTAAGTAATATCAAATTTAGCGAGGAAATATAGGGAAGGTGAGCATCGTTGCCAAAGCTCATCTCTAAATTCAAAAATTCTGTTCTTAAATACACGCTAATTAATTTGCATCTGGATGGGAGCCGAAGAAAGTAGAAGTGAAAGCACAGATAAAATAATTAGTTAATTAATGTAAAACCTTACGAAGTGCTCGAATTTTCTTCATACAAAGAGTCTGGGATTAACGGTTTTAAATATTCTTCTAATTTTGGTAGCTGTGATGACGATAAAGTTTCATCTTATATTATTTAATAGAATAAAGTTTAATTTTCTATTTAGAAAATTGGAAATACTTGCAGTAATTTGCCTATTTGTAAAAGATTTCCAGTAGATGTGGAAATTTCACAAATATTGATACTATCTTAACATATGCACGCGATCTGCATTTTATTATAATATTTACTAATTTTTTAACTCATTATTTTGTTAATCAGTTTCTAAGGTTTTAGTTTAAACTAACAAAGTTTTATGTTAATTTCCTTTATCCCGTGAACTCTTATTTCAACTTCCCGTTAGAATGAGCGCGCGTTTCAGCTTATGTTAATTTGAAATGGAGCCAAGTTTTGTATTTAAAAGGTTAGTAAGGAACTTCTCGGTGTGAGAAAGCTTTTAATCTCAGATCACTGAGGCTCTGTTCGACGTTCGCCTGAGTAGCTAGTATTTAAATTCTAAGCCTTAGCGCTGTTACTTTAATACTTATTGAAGTAATCTAAGTGCGTTAGTATTAGTTAAATCTTGCTACGCACCATCGATAGTTTAGCGTAGAGGCCAACCTCGCGTTTATGCTCTGAGAGCAACGACTTCTTAATTTTCTACTCAACTTTATTTTAAATTATTTGATTGTTCAGTTTAGACCCAAGTGCGGTCATTATTTTCTGTTATCCTTTCCGAGTTGGGAAGTGTCTGTAAATAGTGGTTTAATAACAGGGTAATTTTAAACCCCTTTTACGTGCAGTTATTCTACCACTTAACCACAGTTATTCTACCACAGAACATAACTGCATTCAGCTCCCTGTTCGAGATCAGGACTTTGATATGGTTACGAATAGGTTCGCCAAAAGTATGCACAGAACACTCAGTCCTACACCGGCGCCCAAACTAAAAAGGTGGTGGATGATGATTCTCCATCACCGCGATTTGGCGATTGGGTCCCCAAAACCCCAGTCGTCCTTTAAAAGGGGGAGTATATAAGGTATTTCTCCCGCCTTCTTCGCATGCCTTCGGGGTGTAGTGGTCTGCATGCTCGACGCGTAACCGAGAGGTCCGTGGTTCGATTCCTGGCGAAGGCGTTGCTCATTTTTCATGTCTCCTGCTTCGAAATAACCTAATGTCTCTACAAGTTTTATTCCTTTGTTTAGTGTCTCGCAATCTATCCTACTCGTGTTTCTCTCCACTGTTTGTAATTATATCCAATTTTTTATTTGGGTACTAGACGTTTAGCCAAATTCCGCTGATTCTCCGGTTGATTTAATATGCCAGAATTGTTTGCATTTTTATTTCCTTACACGAAGTAAAGGAAATATTGCGATCACGAAAAAATTTCGAGTACCATATTTCAAAGAAAATATCCATTTTGACCGCTATCTAACGCAATTTAGTGATGTTTTCACTTGACATCTGTTCGTAAGGACAGAATAAAGTTCTCTATTTCCCCAAATGATTTAAAATGGATTCAGAAGAGATGTTTTAATGATGTATGTATATATGTGAATAGCTTAACTCAAAAACGAGTAGCCTCAGAACGTGGAAATTTTGCATATAGGGCTGCTATAACACGTAGATATGCATCTTCTTTTTGATTGCAATCGGCCGCACCAAAGTATATATATATATATACCCACTCTGTTACTAAGCTCAGTCAGCTCAGTTTTTTTACTTTTATATGTTGGTAAATCGCGCAAATTTTTGGCTTTAAAAATTATTGAATTATGTTATTCTTATCTTCCGGTTACGGTTTTTTATCGCTTTTAGTAAATCCGCATGAAGTATTTGTAGAATGATCAACAGTTTTAAAGTTGTTTAAGTGCGGCTAAACCTAATTATCTTTACGAAATCAGCCATATTTGTTGACATATGAAACTTACCAGAATAGTGGATTTGTTGCCAATCTAGAGAAACTAAACTTCATAACAACAAAGATAACGCCTTTCTTTTATTGTTGCGAATTAAATCATACTTAAACCATTCTGGAATCTATTCGAGGAAATACCTGTTTAAGATTTTCTTCGTAATTTTTAGTATAGATATTTTGAGTTTTTATGTATTTTTGCCTTGTCGCGAAGTGAGAACTGAATTAATTGAATAAGAAAAACTGTTTCTTTTGTTGTTTGTTTAATTTCTTTTACACATCGCTTTAGATTTATTATAATATTTGAATAGAACATGTGGCAAAGATGACATTATTTTTCAGAAGATATAAATTTTCTCCATTCTGAGTTATAAAATGAATGAGATGTAACTCTTTTAAGTGTACTTAGCTATGGTACGTATGGTAAATAAATATATTGAGTTTTAAAGAGTGCATTTATTCTAATGTGGTTTATACGCTTTCGGCAAAGTAGATTTAATTCAGTCCGTTAACTTTAATTGAAATGAAAAATTATACGCAAAAATGCGTATAATTTAATATTCTGTACAAGGAAATCGTTTGGTGTACACATCAGATTTTTTCTTTTAAATTTTGTTCCGTCTATTTGTGGCTTATCGTTATAACTGATTTTTTTTTAATCTTTATTTTTTTATAGAGTAACTGAATTTAATACTATTTAATTCTTCTTTCTTAAAACATTTGCTTTTATCTGAGCGGGTATGTGAGCATGTAATTCGAAATGTGCAGATTAGCAGAATTAACCAGATTGTATTTTTCTCATCAAAATAGCAGAATTTATCGGATTATTGTTTTATCATCATAATGGAAAACCTCTTTAAATAAAAATTGAGAAGACAGAATGCGTACACAAATAAAAAAATAAAATTTTTAGGTTTTTTTTACCAAGTTCGTTTAATTTAAAACGTTTTAAAAATGTATCATCTTTAAAATTTTGAAAATTCTGAATTTTATCTTCTTATAATTAGGTACCTTAAACAAAGTACTATAATACATCTCGGCAAAAAAAATTTTAATAAAACTGCTGTTTCGTTTTGAATTTTAAGAGAAACTTGCCAAGCTTATATTTTTAATCTCCCTTTTGCATTTTTCGTTTCAATATTTTAACTTCCTCGTACAAAGTAAAGGATGTATTGTAATCGTGAAAATTTTCATATATCATATTGTAACGAAAATATCCATTTTCAACGCTTTCGAATGCAATTTAACGATGTTTCTGCGTGACATCTGTAAGTAAGGACAGAATAAAGGGCTTTTTTTTCCTCAAAGGAATTACAAAACTGATTAAAAGTGGATTCAGAAGATATATTTTCGTGGCATCTGTACGTATGCAGGTATCTGGCATGACTCAAAAACGAGTAGCTTCAGAACGTAGAAATTTTGTGCATAGGGCTGCTGTAACAGGTAGTTTTGCACCTCCCTTTTTGGTTGCAATCGGCCTCACCAAAAGTATATAAATTTATGTATATATATGCCGACTCTGTTACTCGGCTCAGTGAGCTCAAGCTTTTTTATTCCTATATGTTGGTAAATTGTAAAATTTTTGCTTTAAAAATGATTGAATTGTGCTGGTCTTATCTTTCAGTGAAGGTTTTTATGCTTTTAGTTAACCTGCATGCAATAGTTGTAGAATTTTCAACAATTTAAAAGTTATTTAAGTGGTGCTAAGTCTAATTTTTTTAACATAGCAGCTATATTTGTTTATATTGGAAACTTAGCAGAATAGTGAATTGAGGCTTTTTGCACCTTCAGTGTCTTTTTGCCGAGTGGGACCAAAAGGAAACCTTTCGTTTTGTGCACGGAAAAATCTGTCCTCTTGCCTGCTGGCATAATTTCTCGTTTTAATTGTAAAAATTATGTTTTTTAATCGTTTTAACTGTATTTGGTGTTTTATATTTTTCTAGATCTTTCAATTTTTAATGAAAGTATTTTGAGTTTTTACGCATTTTTGCCGTGTCGCGAAGTGAGAACCGAATTAATTGAATGAGAAATGCATCTGTGATGAAATTCGAGGTAATTAGTTTAAACGAAATGCGGGAAGAAATGCGTATAATTTAGTGTTTCGTGCGAGGAATTCGTGTGGAGTACAAATCAGATTTTTTTAATTTTGTTTATCAGAAATATGTTTTGTATATAACATAAAATCTCATTATTTCGTTTAGTTTTCCATCTTTTTCTTTTCCCACTCGAGTATGTATATTCATTAAGAGTGTATTTAAGATTAACTTATCGTTCTTGTTAAAAACATTAATTTTTTTAAATAAAAGCTTTCATTGTTAATAACAGCTAATTTTACACTTCATAAATAAGTTACATTCCTCTTCGGAGTCCAAAGTTTTGCTGAGGTCTGGTGATATGTACACAGCCCCTATCAACATAGATGCCCTACATACATTAACAACCACGTTATCTTTTCCTTCCATACATGCAAACACGGAATTCACAATCTCTTTTACAACTGCAAGGTTTTTCAGGATTAGACAGCTTCTTTAGCTAAGAAACTACTACAGTATGCCAACTGTGAAAATAATCTACGCAAAAAAACTAACTTTAAGCGAAAACATCCACGTAGAGTAGTTTGAAGTAACACTTCTTGCTCATTTCACAAAGATTTAGAATCGTTAGAGTACGGGTTGGATAGGCAAAATATTTTGAAAAAAAAAAATAATGAAATAAAATAAAAATCTGAAAGGTTTCAGATTTTAAACTACGTCCAAAGTGGCGTTTTTTAACATTTTGAGTGTTACCTTTATTTATCAAATATCATGTTCTTCGCACTTAAACCATAAAATTCATATCAACAGCAATATCGCAAAATAATTTTAAATTGAGCATATTTTTAGAATTTCCGATACACAGTCTCAAGCGCTAGAGATAAAAATGTTTTTTCCTGTACAACGTTCCCATTCATCGCTTTGAAATCCTTGAGTTTGTTCATCAAAAATTCATTAAAGTTTTACAAAATATGAAATAGATAATAAAACAAATTCGAAATTCAAAATTGGGGCGTCCAGGTGCCCGCGTTCCGGTGGAAGATTACGTTATTCAAAACTGGATGGCTCTAGGTACCGTTGCTTTATCACATTTGGAGAAATGCACAGACATTTATGCAGATTCTTCATTAATTATAATATGAGTATAATTATAAGTATAATACAGGGCTGCAAGACTTGGTGGCAACAGTTTGAAAAGTGATACAGCCGTTTATAGTGATTCAACGCAAAATGAAAACATAGTCCTTCAGGGACAAAGCCCCCTTTGGACTAAAAGTGCCATCAACTGTTTCTGTATGGACAGCTTTTATTTTTGTTACCGTCAGGTATAAGGCTTAACTATTAACTAATAAAGTACTTTAAGGTGATTAGTTCATTCCGAAGTTCGAAGAAACTATTATTAGTTTTCCACTCATCGGGTTATGATTTAGATACTAGAACTTTCAGATACACGTACATTCTATTTATGCTTATAGCGATTTTGAAAATTTCTTTTTGTGTCTCGTGAATAAAATGTTATAGTTTTGGCTTACATTGGTAATTTCGAAAGCTTCTCTTTTTCGTAAGAGGGTGAAGAAATTTTACTTCTTTAGAAGCTAATTAATATAACTTTGGGCATTGGTAAAAGCAAGCTTTGCGCAGGACGCACATTCTCAAACGCATGAAAGCGAAAGCCATACATCCTCTACAAAGGAAACTGAAACATAAAGGAACCGAGAGAGCACACACATACAAAAAGAAAAGAACCCGGCATATCAGCCTAATTTACGATAATCGACAGCTTTTAAGCGGATTAGTTCCACATCCAGAGCTTTCCACCATCTTTGGGCCAGGTCCCCATGGGAACGGGGGCACGTGCAAGGTTGCCGCCTTTGCTACTGTGGGCGGCGCGCCAAAACCAAAATGCTTCCCGGTGATGTTAATGGCCAACGTATCCGGTGGTTTTGCATGATCCTTTCGTTGCTCAGCCAAGCGCGGGGAGTTGCTCCCTGCATTCGGAGCTCTTTCTGTCACCCAAGAGCACAGCACCGAATGTAAGATAGATGGGGAATTTATTGGGAGTTGAATATTTTACTGCGCATGCGTAATAATGAAAACGTGTCAACACTAATAAACTTAATCACCGTTAAATCAATGTTCTCGTAGAAAATTATAAAACTAACTGACATATTTTAGAAATTTCTGGAAGCGACATGTAACATATAATATATTAAGTGGAATGCTTTTACCGGAAGGTTTAAATTAAGATCGGCTATAAATTATTATTTATAAATTATGAAAATAATAAGAATTAATTACGCAGTTAAGATTTCTGTTAATGCAAGTCAACTCATCTATCTGTACAGGAAGCATCATTAAATTTCTCGTGAAAATCTGTCGTGAAATTTGTCCACCTTTTCATCACCGACAGTACAAGGAAATATTAAGCCTACATATTCACTCGATTCGAATTAGGAAAGGTGTGTGCCGTGGACGCGAGTCTACGATTTAGTGTTCTAGTTGTCAGGACTGAGTGTTCTGTGCATACTTTTGGTGAACATATTCGTAACTTTATCAAAGTCCTGAATAATTATATTTGATATTTTAAATATGCCTGTCAGGCTCATTAAAACATGAGAATCGACCTCAAAATCGTTTAGAACGGATTAAATATTAATGCTAAAAATTATGCTAAAATTTTTAGCATTAATATTTATTATGCTAAAAATATTTGCAAAACACAATAACAACTTTGGCTCTAAAATAAAATCAAGGATTCTTATTAATGTTATTCCCTTTCAGTTATTACTATGAGTGTCATATTTTGCCTTACGAAATCTAATTTTAGTAACAAAAAATATCGTATTAATCCCATAATTAGAGTTCTGTACACCTTACACAGAAAAAGGGGGAGAGTTCTATGAATTCCGTTCTTCTGGATCGATTGTCGAAATTTAACTTGCGTCTACTGGAAAGCGCAGCTTAGGATAGGTATTAGATTTATATATAGCATTCTTCTAACATGGGTATTTTGACACAAAATCGGACGTTTTCTGAAATAGCATAAAATTTTTTTTCCATATTTCGATTCTACGATTCAAATTATTCCAAAATGCCAAGTTTTTCTAAAACTCGCACGACTAGTTTTTAAAAAATAAGCTCTAAAAAATTTAGCTCCCCCATGTTAATTAAATTTCGTATATATTTATTAAACTTATTCGATTCTTCCTTTCACATTTCGAAATTTAGGTTCATTTCAAATGAAATTCGCCCATCTTTTATGATTTATTTTTTAAATTCGTATTTTTAAATCATTTTTATCAATTTTTCGAAAAAACTTTTGAATTATAACCTATACAATTTTTACCATCATCTTCAAGTAGAACTATTTCTAAGCGTACTTGCAAAAAAATAGTTTCATATTCAAAATTTGATAAGATATAAGTTAACTTACATATTGGCGCGTTTTGAAATACGGCATATTTGTTATAAGCGATAATAACGCCAAATGCGTTTTATGCACTTTGTTAAAATTATTTGAAAGTATGAATGATGACCTTTTTTTCCGTTCGTGTGGAATGAAAAAATGGAAAGGAAAATAGGTTGCTATAGATTAAGAAGTTGGCTAACTGCAATTCAGTTATTCCTGGCGCCAACGGAAAAAAATGCGCCAAGATAATATTTTAAATTTCTCGCCAAAAATTACAAAATTTAATATTTAGTCGTAGAATCGAAATATGGGAAAAATGGGTATGTTATGTCAGAAAAATTCCGATTTTGTGTCAAAATACCTATATTAGAACTATGCTATATATAAATCTAATATATATATATATATCTCCCAGTACAGTCGCGCTTTCGAGACATGGGAAACGCAAGTTAAATTGCGACAAGCGGTCAGTAGAACGGGAAACATAGAACTATACCCTTTTATTTTTTGTGTGTGTGAGTGCGTGTGTGTCTGTGTGAGTGCGTGTGTGGGCGTGTGTGTGTGCGGGTGTGAGCGTGCGCGCTTCTAATTATGGGGTTAATATGATATCTTTTGTTGCTAAAATTAGATTCAAAGCTGTGACTTACGATCAAATGAATAACTCACAGTTAAATTTATACGTTAGAAACATTTTGCTTTTTTTAATCATTGAAAATGATTCACTAAAGAACAAAGTATTCATTGTTATTGCAACTTCTCCCTTCGTTCTAATTTCTGACTGATGATTTAGTTGGTCATCAGATCATTTTAACACTTCTCTATCTTTTACTCTATTCAAATTAAGGACTTACTTTATTATGTGTCTAACCTAAAATTAGTTGTGCAGCATAAAATGTAACTAAAGTATTCGAATATTCCATTTGACATATAACAAATACTCTGCGTAAAGTTTTTGTAATGTTAATTATTCATACCTTGTAACAGAACTGTTTGGCTGTAACCGAACTATTTTATCGGACGTCATTTAGTAGAGACGCAGCAGTGTAACAGCAGTTTCGTCTCGACATTCCCTGTTTTTGCTTTTCAATAAATTCATTTATTTTTTTAATGACTGTAATAAAATAAATAAGACTATTAAAATAATATATTGTTACGTGCGTTCGGGTTCGTAATGGATTAAATGCACAAATCGTTAAAAAGTTAATAAAATTTATTCTTTTCACAAGAAATAAAACAAAATGCTGAAATATTTCCTCGGAGATATTCGCACATTATCTCAAACGTTAAACAGAACTCAATTCAAAACAGAGAAAGTTAATCCAACCTCACAGCGAATTCGCTACAATCAATAACAGCGCTAAGTAAACATACGGTTCGCTTAAAACAACAGCAACTGAGCTGACGTGTTTTAATTCGACTTTTCAAAACCTTTTTAACTATTCGCGAGAACATTCTGGTAAAATCTATTTTCTCGAATTTTCTGGATGGCAACAGAAATTACGAGATATTTATTTATTAAATGCACGCGCTGTTGTATTTTTAATTTTCCGACGTAGCTTTCTCTTCAAATTCGTCTGCGTTGCACGGAAAATAAAACAATTTTAATTACAATTCTAAATAAATAGCTAAATAAATGCGAAATCCGTAACACTGCCCCCTTCCCAAGGACTGCACGTCCCGGGCAATACAGTCCCTGGACAGGAAGCCAAACTTACAAATAAGGCATAAATGCAATACTAAACATTACATTACAATAACAAAATAAACAATAATTGCAATAAGTAACTTGCAGCAAAACAAATACTATCAAACACTAAATACAAATCAAGTATTGTCAAATATTAAATACAAATCAAATACCATCAAATACTAAATACAAATCAAATACTATCAAATACTAAATACAAATGAAATACTATCAAAAACTAAATACAAATCAAATACTAAATACAAATCAAATACTATCAAATACTAAATACAAATCAAATACTAAATACAAATCAAATACTAAATACAAATCAAATACTAAATACAAATCAGATACTATCAAATGTTAAATGCAAAAAGGACCATGTTCTTATACTATTTACAATTATATGCACTATATGGCCATAGTAAGGAGCTAACCTGTCGTAATGAGAGACTTTAAGCTTAGAGTTCGATGACTTACGGATCCGAACCACGACGTCGGCTTTTATATGCTTTTTAATTAGTCTCGAGAACATTCTGGTGAAATCTATTTTCTCAATGGCAACAGCAATTACGAGATATTTATTTAATAAATATTAAATGCATGCGCTCTTGTATTTATTTTATTTATTTATTTATTTGTTTATTTATTTATTTATTTATTTAGCTTTATCTTCGAATTCGTCACGCGCTGCGTTGCATGGGAAAATAAAACAATTTTAATTACAATTCTAAATAAATACAAAATCCTTAACAATATTTTCATACTTTAACTATAGCCTACAGTTTATTTAAATCCCACAGGAAGATAAAACTTCTCAGATAAGTTAATTATTCATGTTAATTAATTTCCTACAATCAGTATTAACAACTATTTGTCTGTAAAGTTATTTTGTTAAAGCAGTATCTTTAATATTTTACAGCGTGATGATTAAATTTTGACACCTCTTCGAAAAAAGTCTGAAGGAAAATATCTTACTGGAAATTTCGGATTTTTGTCACCTGATAATAATAAAATGTATGCTGTATTAGCAAATTCTGTAATTTATTGCTCTTTGAATTAGAAAATGAAATGCACATGTACGGAGGATATGTTCTGTTTCATGCTAAGAAATTTACTTTTCAAAATTTATTAGAAATCTCAGCTTTAGATAAATTCTACACAAAAGGGCGGTTTAATTAGGGATACGCAGCAAATATTGTGGCGCTGCTGTCTCATTTTTGCCTACGTGAAGATGGATGCTGCTGTGGGAGATATACATGAAACCCATTCTAAGCATTTGTTAAAAGAAAAATGGTAGGTAAAACTCACAGTTTAGACAAAGAACGTCTGTGTAAAGAAGGAAAGCCTCCATAGACGTAATGTAAACAAGTTTTTCTTCTACGCCGCTAGAAAGAAATTCGCCAAGGGATTTGGCGACGGAACCTGTTGGCGAGAATTTCCACTCTGTGATGTACCGGACCCGGCCGACATTTTCGTCCTCCGCTACGTGTATAGGAAATTGAGGAACACGGGTTAAGATGAATCGTTCTTTGACTTGGGAAATGATGAAATATTAGATAAAGTTTCACTTTCACTGGCGGTTGAACTTGAATTATACATATCACAGTTTGACGTCTGATTTTATATCCGTCAATATGGAGGAGGGAAAAAATGGAGTCACATAGCTTTAAACTCTTGATAAACGTGACCGCGAGCCTGTTCGAACATCAGTTTCGAGCTTTGGCGCTTTTTGGCAACAAATATTTCACGCATGCGCAGCTGTTTCCCTTTTCGTTCGAAGGGAGCCACTTCTTCTGATGCGAAGTTTTCCTTCTTAACAATACATATTCTTTGGTTTAGGTGCTTCCCATTGAAGATAAATAATAGGTCTGGACGCAGGGTTATTCAGTTTCAGAAATCGACAACTGGAGTTTTCATGGACCAGAATGTCAAGAGTGTGGCGAGAGTACATCGATAGTGAAAAAAGAAAAGAGAAATCGGAAAATCTGCAAAGGAGAAACAGCTTTCAATGATAATGACCTTTGAAGACTCAGCCGTAGCTTGCCTAACCAGCAACCAGCTAACTGAATGAGAAGTTTAGTGGAACAATGAGTAAGCGGACTATCTTCACCAAATAAATGAGCTACACAAGCCGAAGAACTAGGAGGGTAACACTTCTTATTGCACGCCACTGTGCTCACATCTTGCATGAACCACAGAACGTCGTGACAACCTATCGGCAAGCGAGTGATGAATCTCAATTTCTACATCACGCTGATAATAGCTTAACGCGTTGACTGCCAACTACGAGATAACTCGTAGATTGCGTTCTTTTCTAGGACGCCAACTTCGAGTTATATTGTACTATGTTTGCTTGCCTTTTTTGCACAGCTACGATTAAACTCGGAATATGTCAGTGCTAATATCAATGGATGGCTTCTGGGAAAAGAACAAAAAATCAATGCTGGCTTGCATGAACAGAAAATTTATAAAAAAAAGAACAAAAAATATAATTATAAAAATTAATTCAAATTCAAGAAATAAAATAATATTTCATTTTTCGTGGAGCTTCTTAAAACAATCCACACAAAGGGCTGGCTTCTCTTTACAGGCTGGACAGAAATAACGCGTTCCTCTGCGTTTTTGCTTGGGTGCATACACGATATGACTTTGTCGGACGCTGTTTTTTTTTCGGTAGGTGGTAGACTCTCTAAATAGTGGAGATCTTGAAATATAATTTTTTTCGAAACTGGTTGAATCTCTTCTCCAATCAACGCGACGACGAATTCTTCTCTGAATTTTAACAGTTTTATTGTAGAAGAAATTACTTTTTGAAAACTTTTGTGAGCATTGTGTATATATATGTATTTCTATAATACGTAGTGAAACCTTTTTGGGCCATCTAATAGTCTTTCTTAGAGATAAGTAGTACGAAAGCTTTGATCTGGTCGGTCAATGCCAAATATTCCATTATTGTAATCTCGAATTATATTCGGTTTCATAGAAATTTTTCCATTGCGACAGGTGCTCTGCGTGCAAATTAACTCGTTGTTGTCTTCCGTGAAGAGATTTCTGTTACAGAAGCCAACTACGAGATAATTCGTAAGACCTTAAAAAAAACACATTTTTTATGCTTTTTGATGATAACTATGCACTAGAATTAGAGTTTTTAAAATTATAATGCGATTAAGTCAAATTGTCACTTTAGGCCAGATTTCTGAAAATGTCCGTGGCAGTCAACGTGTTAAGAGCTTGGTGGCAGCCCCATGAAGCCATGCGCTCAGTGAGGAAGTTTGGAATGGTACAAAGTAATAATGGCTCGGTAATGATCTAGGTTGTTTTCTCTTGGCAATATCTGAGACTTTTGATACGTATAACCAAGAACCTTCATTATATCTGAGAACAAAGACCTGCTGGGTGATCACTTACATCTCTTTTTGCTTTTCTGTCATTCGAATGGAAATGGATTGCATTTGTATGACACATGCTTTTATCCCGAAAACCATTGAACTGTTACTTGGTTCTAGGAACATTCCACTGTATTCTTCCTTCTGAAATGATCATTAAGAAGTTCACACTTAAATCCCATCAAGCACCTTACTCTATAAAGTTATATCCAAGCATGTGGACATTCATCAGTGCTTTTAACTGATTTATGGAAAATTCTAGAAAATATTTGGCAAGCCATACTTCTGGAAGACTGCTGTAGATTTGTTTCATCGTAACCTCTTTGCGTAGCAGCCATTATCAGAGCCACCAACTAGGTATCACCCATTTAGTGATACTTCCATATAATAATTTTATCACACGTTACATGCCTTACATACGTGACATACATGCCTTACATGCGTTACATACGTGACCTTAAGATTCCGCTTTTTGTTAACCCCTTCCGGTATTATGACGAGTCTAGCTCGTCATCGGTGTTTCATGCCATACGCACAATGACGAGCTACACTCGTCATGCGACTAAAGTTACTGTTGAATGTGATCATTAATTTAGTTTAAAATTTCTAGTGTACTGAATTTGGCAACACTTTTGTTACTTGTGAAAATATCACATATCTCATATCACTATCACATATTGTTTACCGTTAGAATTTCTTGGTACAAGACGCAGCGAAATTGTTGTTAGTCTGTAAGATTTCATTCTTGTAAACAGTTGGTGTGAACATCGATTGATATATATTTTTGCTAAAAGAAAAAACGTGTTGTATAATAAATACCATAATGGATAAGAGTAGTACAGAGTACGAAGGTCAAGGTCATTGGAGCGATTATGAAGAATCGGAAGAAATAAGTGTACATTTACCTGATACTGATAATGAAAGTAATGATAGTGAACCTTCTGGAATCGCTCGTCATTGTTCGCATGGCATGAAACACCGATGACGAGCTAGACTCGTCATAATACCGGAAGGGGTTAACAATGTGTAAAAATGCATATTAATTAAGAATATGCAAGAATTATAAAATGAAACAAGTTTTTTAATAAAAATTAAAGGGTTATTTCATGCACAGTTTTTCATTATTAAATCGTACCGGAAGGGGTTAATCGAATAAATTAATACACAGCATTTTAATCATAAAATCTTAATTTTGTAGTTAAATATATTAATTATTCAAAGATAGATGTACCAAGTAACCAATTATTATTATATTAATTTTATATTGCCAATTATGCAAAGAAATAAATTATATTAACAAAGTATTATATGCCAATGAAAATATCGACTTTTTTGCGTACCACAGATCAGAAGCATGTCTAATGAATAGGCCTCCTTTTAAGCTTTTTCTTCTCTTTCACCCTCAGATGCCATTGTCAGTTTTTGTATCGGTTAACACTGGCACGCTTCGACTAACATGCTACGTACTTTCCAATTCAGCAACCATGGCAGTTAATAGACCATGGAATATGTAGTACGATAATCCCACTCTCTGGCCAACTCCGTAAAGATAGGTCTTCAAAGGCCCTGAATAATTGAAAGTTTTCCCCCTCTCGTTTCCCTCTTTCGTGATGTAAACGAGAGCTTCTCACACTAATCGACATAACGGTTGGGTTATGAAAACCGTTTTTAGTAACATGTTTATCATAAAATGAAGAAATGAAATTTCGCCGAAAAAGTAGTAAGCTGCAAGTTCCAATTCATTCCGAATATAATAATAATATTTGAATTGTAATGAATTGCTTTTTGAATTATATTTTGAATGTTATTTAAGATGTGTTCAAGATTAGAATTTTTTTTCCGTATAAAATATGGGTCCTAAAAATAAATCATAGAGCATTTTGCGAATTTGTTCTGGAAGCGGTCACTGAAATCTTAAATTTCATGTATTTCTACGGTAATTTAAACTGCATAAATATTACACACGTTGTAAGGTTTAGTTTAAACTAACAAAGTTTTATGTTGATTTTCTCTTTCCTGTAAGTTCTTATTTCAATTTCCCGTTAGAATGAGCGCGCGTCTGTGACAAACTGTAACAGCAAATGGATCATTAGGAAAACAAACAGCTGGTTATTATTAGAGACTTCCTCTTTCGGACTAACTTAAAGAAAGTCATTTTTAATGCCAGGTGGAAGCGATCGGCGATGAGATTGTCCTGAAGGCAAATGGGTCTCTATCTACTAATGCCTTTATGATGCCGACTTGTTTACGGGTGTTCGCTGGTCTTTTTGTTAGAAGAGACGAAGCAGTTTAGTTGAATGGACATGTAGCCAGAGAAAAGGCTGGCGGAAAGCTCGCTACTTTTTTCCCTTCTGTAAGATATAGCTATGTAACGATTTATGCTATTTATCCTGTATTTAACCACGAATGAATTTGTTGTTAAGTTTTAAATAAATTTTAAAAGACAAAAAGCTCGGAAACGTTACAGTTTCAGCTTTATACTAATTTGAAATGGATTCAAGTTTGTATTTAAAAGTTAGCGAGGAACTTCTCGGTGTGAGAAAGCTTTTAGTCTCAGATCTCTGCTGCTCTGTTCGACGTTCGCCTGACTAGCTAGTATTTAAATTCTAAGAATTAGCGCTGTTACGCTATTACTTATTGAAATAATCTAAGTGCGTTAGTATTAGCCAAATCTTGCTACGCACCATGGATCGTTTAGCATAGAGGCCAACCTCGCGTTCATAGCTCTGTGAGCAACGATTACTTAATTTCTATTTAACTTTATTTTAAATTATTTGATTGTTCAAGTTAGACCCAAGTGCGGTCATTATTTTCTGTTATCTCTTCCGAGTTGGGAAGTGGCTGTAAATAATAGTGGTTTAATAAAAGAGGATTTTAAATCCTTCTTACATGCAGTTATTCTACCACTTAACCACAGTATTCTACCACAGAACGTAGCTGCATTCAGCTACCTGTTCGAGATCAGGACTTTAACTAGTTTACGAATATGTTCGCCAAAAGTATGCACAGAAGACTCAGTCCTGACAACGAAAAGTTGATATTGAGGATTTATTTCTGAAAATGTTTTTGAATATAAATAATAAATTTCCGAAATAGACTAGAAATAAGGAATAGTATAAATTATCAGCTTTTTCTCATTAAAGTTTGCTTTTTTTTTAAATTATTGTTTTATAACCTAATGTATTTTACAGGTACTTTCATGAACTTTTAGGTTTTTCCTTTCGGGGCTAAACGTATTTGCAAAATGTATCATTAAATTGCGTACTTTTTCTTGCTCTGGTTATTTAAATTAGTTAATTTTTGGTAATATTATGACATAATTACGTGAATTACAAATATTGAGTACTTACGAAATTTAAAACTATGTATAAAAGATATGCCTGTAAGATTTTATTTAAATTAATAGTTCCTAAATTTTAGATAAAATGAATAAATAGATTTACAATTCTACCTAGATCAAATACATTTTCTCCGTTCTTGTCGAGCTCAAAATGATAAATTTCAGAATAAAAAATAAACACAATAAATTAAAATGGAAAATAATTAAGAGCAGGGCGAAGATCTAAAGACAGCTTGTTGCTAAATTGTTTTAATTAGCTCTGCATTCAAATAGTTAAGTCTGTAATATTTCAGACTTTTAGGTGGCCGCGAAATTTCTTAAGTGAGGCTGAAATTTCTTAATTTAATGAAATGAAAATAAAATTTTTTAAATGGGGCTGTAGGGAATAAAAGAATAGGAAAATTTGCTCTCTTAGGTTGTTGTTGTTGTTATTATTACTACAACTGCCACTAATCCTTCTCACTCCTCCTCCTCGCTGCCGGAAGTCGGAAAAAAAAAACCGAGCTCCTATTGTGTTTGCATTTTTAAAAGACAAAGTTTGTATTTTAAGATATTAATTTTAAAATCTTAAGGCTATTTAGGTCTAGTATTTAGTAATAATATTAAAATTTAGTAATGAAATTAAAATCCGCTACATAATCAAAATACATAATTCAGAAAGTAAGGCTACGTATTATTAGCCCAAAGAGCGTTAATTAAATTAATAGCCCCAGAAGGGCTATTAATTTTGCTTTGCCATTTTGTGGCGTTTCACTTTTCAAATTGTTGCCCCAAATATTATCGTCCTGTATTATATTTAAAGAAATTACATAATGAAGAATATGCATAAATGTATGTATGTTCCTCGCCACTGTGATAAAACAATGATACCTAGAGCTATCAAATTTTGAATAGTGTACGTCTCCAACCAAGACCAAATTCGGAATTTGAAATTTGTTTTATTATCTATTTCACATTTTGTAAAGCATTTATGAGTTTTTGATTAAGAAACTCAACGATTTCAAAGAGAGCAATGGCAACACTGTACGGGAAAAAAATATTTTTATCTCCAGCGCTCGAGACTGTGTAGCGGAAATTCTAAAGATATGATCTTTTTAAATTATTTTACAATATTGATGTTAAATTGAATTTTACGGTTTAAGTGCGAAGAGCATGATATTTAATAAATGAAGGTAACACACAAAGCATTCAAAAAGCCCCTTTGGGCATTGATAAAACAACGGTACCTAGGGCCATCCAGTTTTGAATAACGTACGTTTCCACCCAAAAAGGCGCATCTGGAAGCCGAAATTTGGAATTTGTTAGTCCCTGAAGGACTGTTGTTTTCGTTTTGCGATTTTGCGTCGGAAAGATTAAAAGTCTGAATCACTTCTGAAACTGTTGCCACCAAATCTTGCAGCCGTGTATTATATTTAAAGAAATTAAATAATGAAGAATCTGCATCAATGTAAGTATATTTCTCTAAATGTGATAAAAAACGGTACCTAGAGCCATCCAATTTTGAATAACGTACGTTTCCACCCGAATAGGCGCATCTGGAAGCCCTAATTTGGAATTTGTTTTATTATCTGTTTCATATTTTGTAAAACTTTAACAAATTTTTGATGAATACTCAAAAGATAGCGAGCAATAGCAACACTCTACTGGGAAAAAAAAAAGACCTTTTTATCTAAAGCGCGCGGAACTGTGTATCGAAAATTCGAAGTATTTATTTCAAGTATTTCTTTCATATCACCTCATATTACTTCCAGATCCACATTCATGCAAAGTAAGATACAATTTGCTTTATTTGTTTACTTACACGAATATCAAAACTGAAATATTTCATTATACTAATCATTTCACTTGCGTAAATTGGAAAGTAAATGCAGATGCTTGAAAGTTAATATTACTATTAAAATTTCTATCTATTTTTGTCACGTGATGTAAGGAAAAGAGTGTTAATAAGCAGTCGTGCATTTCTGTCAACTGGCCATTGATAGACTGGAGCAAATGACTTGCAGCTTCTTGATGGTGTAAGAATTATTCTTACCCCACGGATGCTCGCAGTGTCAAACCAACCAAGGGTTTCATAATGGCACGCTTTGCGGCGCATTCCGGAATCAGACACCAGAAGATCACGTGACAGCGAGGCGCATCCATTCCCATTATAGGCTACAAGGAGTCTGCTAGGATGAATCCTCGAAAACAGCGGCGTCCGGCATTAATAATCGGTCTTCGGTTTAACACGCGTGCGGTCATCGCAAGCCACGGCAGATCGGCCTTGCGTAAAACGGCATCCGCAACGAGACAAGGGAGGATTAAGAGTCCTCCGCGACTCTTGAATTTATATGGATGAGGCTGCGACTCAGCATCGCCTTGTCTGTCTGTCTGTCCCTCCACAGTAATCCGCAAGTGACGTCATCGAGCGTGAACCAGTGCCAAATTAGGTCTGAAGCGGAGAAGACGAAGGGGGGGAGCAGTGTCAAGGCGGGGCGGATGAGGAATTAACCGTGACCGCGGTAATTGTGTGCGCTATGCCCCTTTGGACAGCTGCCGGCAACAACGTTAAGAACAAAGGACAGCTGCCGCAGAGAAATTCAGAGGGCTTTCTTTGTGCACGAAGTACGAATTAAGTACGCTTTTACGGTTCTTTGAAACCTTTAAATGTTGCTCCATTTGCGTACTGCTGTATCTGAGACAATGAATTAATACTATTTGCGGAAGGAATACAGGGTTCTATTGAAAACATTTTCATAAATATTCCTGTGCGTCTTGTTTTATGTTATCAAAGTTACGTTAAGTTCCAGTCTAAATTAAAGTTGCGTAATTTCACTTCATGCTGCACTGAAAGCAATTAGCCCGGGAGAACGCACGCTGTATTATGTAACACGAGAACGCGCATGGGGGGGTCAACACACCCCAAGCAATTAAATGGCGTAAAAATGAAACACGTTATTACAATTTAGTAAAAGAACGCATTCTATGTTAAGTACAACATTTATTATATAAAATAGTTTTAAAATGTTAATTTTAAAATTAATAACCGTTAAATCTGGCCTGTTAAAAAATACTTACTTTTTTTTAGGTGAATAGGAATCATTGATTTCTATGACAAATTTTCGTTTGTTATTTGTGAATGCAATTATAATCCGAATTATGCAGAATTATTCCATGAACGATCAGTTATATAATTAATTTTCAAATCAATTAGGCTCGAGAAGCATTAGATATTTTGCAGTTTATACATGAAGCTTCTATTTCACAGTGCTCTTGACATATGTTATTTTGCCCCTCACACGTACAGTTTTTGATTTTCTGTCTTTTTCCCTTAACCACATGCAACATTTCCGGTAACATAATTGTCTTGTCTTTGCTTGTAGTTCATCAAGAGAATCTTTGTTGCGTTCCTTCTGTTTATGTCGTGATTTTAAATGAGGATCTAAAAATGCAAAGGCCATGCATCGACGGATGAAGACACATCTTTAGATATATATGTATTGCCAGCCAAATTTTTTGTGATATTATGCGACGTCATGCGTCTTTAAACTCGAAAGACGATTATTCTTTTCATAAAAAAATAAAACAAGATGTTGAAATATTTCCTCGGAGATATTTGTACAGTATCACAATATCTCAAACTTTAAATAGAACTCACAGAGAATTCGCTGCAATCAATAGTAAATAAACAGTTCGCTTAAAACAACAGCAATTACGAAATATTTATTAGCTAAATAAATACGAAATCCATAACAATATGTTAAAAGGCTTCGAGATTCCGACGAATTAATGGAAATGTTACTAAATGGAAGACACTGACTGATGCATGACTTCAAATTGAGAATTTTTGTATTTCAAGGTTGGGAAAGAAGACAAGCCCACATTTTCAGGCTTGAACATTAATTTTACGTGCATTTTCAGACTTTGTTTTCAGTTCTCCCTTACAAATCTGGCTATAATTCGAATATAAATAATACGTTACAGTGTGGAAATTCTTCTTCTGTAGCTAGTATTCGATTTCCATTTACCTTGTTAGGAAGGTTAATCCTGTGGGTTTTTTTAAAGTTCGAATATACTAATTGTTATGTGCGGTATATGCGGAATTATGTCAAGAATCTGAGTGAACTTTTCACAAGATCAAGGTTTAGCGTATTTGGTGGTTTAAGATAGGTTGTGTACATGAAAGTCCAAAATATTTCTGTAAATTGTTTCAAAACTCGAACGTAATATGTGTTAGTTCTGCTAAATAAAAAAAAGTATTTTGAGTATAATCACATAACTGTCTTGTAGAGTAAAATAATAAGAGATTCAGTATTTTTTCGTATGCATTTTAACTAAACTGGCTAGAAATGCCTATGTATTGGCTTAAGTAGATTTGATGAAGTATAAAATTTACATTTGCTACAGATAGTTTAGTGAATCCTTTGAATAAAAGCAGGATTTGTAAAACAGAATCATTGATTTGTTTCAAAAAGTTAATGCAATCATTAGTAGTTTACATTACACTAGAAAGGAAAGTTCTGATTATCTTCGATTAAGTATTCGTAGTGTAAAAATTAAGAAATGTATTATTTTGCTTATGTATTCTAACTATATAGAATAAACACTCTGTGATTGGTTTAAGCGAATTTTAAGGTCGAGAAAATATTATCATAAATTGAGGAAAAATCACAAAAATAGCGATAACTCCCTCAAAAATAAGCCAAACCGTGTAAAATTTGAATGCTGTCAAGTAAGAGTAGCTGAGTAAAACTGCAATATGCAAATTAGTGGCGCTGTACTTAATTTCTTTTTATGTTATTTGATACCTTACAATGTATTGTATATTGTGGGTAAGTTTCATAAAATTCTACATGTAACGTTTTCAGTAATCGTGATTTTGGGGATTTTTCCTTAATTTATGGTAACCAGTGTATGAAGGCTTGAGCAGTGAAATAGTACACATGTAAATTCCAGTTTAAATTTTGTAGACAGAGAAATATATGCAAGTTTAAGGAAATTTTCCAGACTACTATTGAAAGGCATTCGATAAACTAATATGATAACGCTTTTAGAAAATATGAAAACATATTTTACTTTTGTTTTTGAGCTCCTTTTAAATAACAAGGTTTTTAAACAAGAAGCAAAAATGTTAATAATTTCCCGACTAGCAAATCTTTGCCGAAATCAAAAGCAAGCCAGATGACTTTTTTAATATGTGGTAATAATTTAGAACTTATTTTCTACCTTTAGAAAGAACTTAGATCTATTAAGTTCTTATCATAATACAGTAGAAGTCCAGAAATCCGCAATGCTTGGGAACAGAGGTTGTGTGGATTTTAGGATTTTGCGGATTTCAGGACAGAAAAGCCAAATTATAATATTTAGACGAAAAGCACAAAATAAATAAGGCATATTAGATACATTTACTTGAATTATTGTGTACAATAATATACATTATATGCATTAAATTATTATATGTATATATTTATTATATTATTCATTTATATTAGTGATTACAGGAATATTTTAAAGCATTAAGGACATATACAATAGAGACGTGTAAAAATAAATTATCCTAATAAAGCATAAAATATTTCATTTTTTTATTTGTTTTAAATATTTTTCTGATAGAGGTTTGTTTTAAAACTTTAGGTGCTCCAGAGTAATTTTTTTTATTTTATTTATTTATTTATTTTTGTAAATTCTATAGGGTCACAATCTCTTGCTCTGTGATACAATTCTGTTGTTCTAAGTATTTTAGGTATTTTTTACCATGCTCCAAACCCTCATTAAAAGATATTTTCTCACACCTTTCAAATTGATTATCTGTGTCGGTGTTGGAATCGCTTTCTTGCTGCGGGGAGTTCAAAACAGAGCCAATGATTTCATCATCCGTTATCTGATATGCCAGTGCTAGCTCATCTGAACACATCATCTAAAAACCTCTTCTGGGCTAAGATTTTTTTTCTGCCACTAGCACAGAATCATTATTATTCGGTAATTATGACGTCATTATTGGATAAATATTTTTTCTTCGGTATTTCATTCTCCATTCTGCGTTTTCTAGAAAATATAAATTCAATATTTATATTTTGAGAGGCAATGCGGATTTCAGGTCGGCGGGTTTTCGGTACTTGACTGTACCAAATTAAAAAAAAATTTAAATATGTTTTAAAATGTTAAATGTCTCATTAAACTCTTATAATCATTAAACCTCAAGTGCAATGAAATTGTTACTGAACTACTTATGCTAACGAATAATCAAAATTTAATAGTACATTGCGAGCAAAATAAAAGAAAAAAAATAATCCGAAATTTGTTAAATTTAGTTTGCGACTTGAATAAAAGTTTGACTCTTTTACTAAATGACTATAACTGAATGGTTACGATGACGACAAAGCCATGGTTTGCTTGTACAATTCTTTATTCTGGATGTATTATTTTTAAAATTATACATAGCTAAACGGGAGCAGTTTTCCAGCCCAATATTCCACAGCTATGACGTGCGTTCACATGTTCAAAACGTTACAAAAATTAAACGAAAGAAACGCCGGACAAGATATTTTCAGAACCGTAGTGAACTTGAGATTAGAGAATATGTTGATATTAGATTAAGAATATCAAAGTTATATATACTACAGCTTTATTTTTAATAATTAGTTATAGGTTTTGATTTGAGTACTCTTCATTAATATGTGGCCAAATATTTCTGTTGCCATTTTACCATCACGTACACGTATGCTGTTTAGTGCGTCAGGACTGAGTGTTCTGTGCATATTCTTGGCAAACATCTTTGTGAAACTCCTTAAAGTCCTTAAGTCCTGATCTGGAACAGGGAGCTAAATGCAGCTATGTTCTGGTGGTAGATACTGTGATTAAGTGGTAGAATAACTGCACTCGAAAGGGATTTAAAATCCTCTTTTATTAAATCAATATTATTTACAACCACTTCCCAACTCGGGAGGGATACAGAAAGTAAAAGACCACACTTGGGTTTAAAATGAACAATCAGGTAAATTTAAAACTAAAACTAAATAGAAATTAAATTACTCTTTGCTCACAGAGCTATACGCGGAGTTGGCCTCTAACTAAATGGTGCGTATTAAGATTTACTAATACTAGCGCACTTGGATTTATTTCAATAAGCACTATGACTTAGAATTTAACTGCTACCTGGTCAGGCGAACGTCGAATAGAATGACCGTGATCTGAGACTAAAAGCTCTCTCACACTAAGAGGTTTCTACCTTTTACTTAAGTACAACTTGGCTCAAATTCAAAATTAGCATAAAGCTGAAAACGCGCGCTTCTTCTAACGAGAAGTTGAAACATGAGAAGAGATAGAAAGATTTAAATTAAAATAAAACTTTGTTAGTTTAACTAAAACCTTACAAGTATTATGAATAGGATTAATTTTGAAACAATGCATTTCAGAAAAATTTATTACAGAACAGATTATAAGCGTATCGTTATTTTTAAAATGGAAAGTTACCAAATTAAAGAGGTGACTTTACGGGCTATTAGAAATTTAAGTTAAAACATTTAAACACACCGCTATATAGTCATTATTCTCCCAGTTCACACCAATAGTATGCTTTTTTATCTGACCTTTTAAGTAAATTTTGAGTAAATTGTTTTTCTTTAATTTTGTGTAAATTAAGGTTTACTGCAACTTAATTTTTTTAAATATGTCACTTTCTTATCACCTTCTAATGCAAGTTTTCGTAGGCAATATTAATTTATTTCTTATTTTTATTTATCTTAGAGTTAAAAAATAATGTTTGAAAAATCTAAGATAAATAAATTAATAAAATTATTGTTTCTAATAATCAGGAATAGTTTTTACGCTGATATCAATAACTTTTCAAGATAAAAAATTTTATTATACTGAATAATGTATTGTAGTCAATTATAAAGTGAATGATAATTAATAATATATCCGAACAAAATTGTAATTTTATAATAACGCTATCTTATCTAAGAGGTTTTATGTATTATTTCATTTTCTTGTTCTTTTGCGCTGTTTACTTTTGTAAATATTTTTTCTTTTAATTTTATTCTTCGCTCTGAGAGTTGTTTTATGTTTTAAATTTTTCTTTTAATCGCTTTTCTTTTACTCCTAAAAAGATGGGGAAAACTATTTTTACCAAACTATTTTATTCCTTCTCCTCTCCGCCCCCCCAAAAAGTAATTTAAGAAAGTAGATTAGCCTATCGCGCCATTTCTGTAAGTGTATTCGGTTGACTTGGTGCTTAGATCAACAGAAAGAATACTATCTGCTTCCAGTCGATCAAACGAGTTCTACGAAAGGTAAGTTCTTTTCATCCGCGTTTTAAAGTTGAATGGTGAACTATTCGTTTTAAAAGTTGAGTACAATCTACAGAAAAGACGCTTCTACCAAATGCAATTCCTAACTGCATCTACATAGTTTATGGAAAGCGGTACTAAACGAAATAGTCACTCAAAACGCTTCGCCCTCAGGTTTTCCAGGGTAACCCATCGGTAGCAATTTTGGGGTAACTTATCTTCCGGAGGTCGATTTAGTTGTACCTTTCCTTCTTTTCCCCCAGCATTCCTTCACCCAAGTCACGCTCTGGCAGTCTCTTATGGAATCAAGTTAACCGTTGTTGACAACATCCCTTTCTAAGCTATAGCAAAACAGAAGCTGTTCTAAAACAAGCTTCCCTCTGCTTTCCTCTCTCCTCTCCGCGTCTCTCAAGACACGAAGGGGGAAGGCTTTTACACCAGGAGCTTTGTTAAGATGTAAAGCGGGAGGACGGGGAGCATTGCGCAAAGAAGGCGATTGGCGTAATTGCATTTCGAATCGCAGCGAAAACATTTTACCCTGTATCACAATGGAGCTTTACACCTCGTATCGTTCTTAATCCCATCGGCCCTCTCATCTCATCACTCATTAATTTCCTGTATAGCTTGACCGTCAGCGCGGGGATGTGTCTAAGCGATTTAAGGTTGATGTAGGGCGCACTATTTCCTTCCGCGACCGGAGCTAATGGTTCCCTGTATACACTTTACATCGGAGCTCCAATATTGGATCAATTACGCGTAATAGGACGATGAAAGAAGGGAGCCAACTCGCCAAGTGGCTCTGCCGAGATAAAAGAGGAGTTGTAAATAAGCATTACGAGGACCTGAGGGAACTCCAAGTGTAGAGAAAGAGAAGGATTCAGCCCACTCTTCTTCATGGCAGGAAGTTCCTGATGAAAGGTTCCTCCCCATAAAGAAGGTTATTTCCTTTTGCACTAGAGTCAAGGGTTTCAGTGTAAATTTCTCATGAACTGTGCAGGCTAAACTAATTAAATTCCTCTTCTCCTTGCTCGATTCGAAACTCTCCTTTGAGCAATTCTCACTCGACAGCTACCCTTTTCATTAAGAGAGAATCGTAGTGTGTGGGACGTTGATCTGATTTAGAAATAAAACTTTTAAAATTGCCTCTAAAGCATTTTGGAACATATCTGTAATTGGAAGCCGAATTAAGATTCTGAATCTTTTAAATGGGTAATGTGAACGTCGCCGTGTTTTGGGACTCAGTTTCATGAGCCGGCTTTGCAAGAGTTTATAGTTGAAAGCAAAAGATGTATGTGGCAAATTTTCAGTTAGAAAATGGTATTACTTTTCAAGTTACATATCCTGTACTCGTCTTTACATTGATTCAAACTATAATTAAGTTTTAACTTGCTTCATATTATTAGGTATTTCTCAAAGGAGTGTAACTTATAACTATCTTTAATACTGAGCGCCTCAAAAAGTGGACTTTCCAATGTGATTACTTTCTTTGCGTGAGAAAAGTGATTTAAACTATGTATCAAATAGATGAAGAAAATATTATTTTTCCTTCCTGGGATATTGAAAATTCGAAATTCCCGATGCGTATACCACGAAGAGGGGAAAGTCCTACATAAAACAAAAATTCCAAATGAGATACTAAACTTTAGCCCCATCATCTCCACCAAATTGCCTTTTTTTGCAGAGAACCCTTTCTTTCAACAGCAAAATGCGTCATATTTAATGAGCCTTTTGTATTGTACTTGGCGAATCAAGCTCATATATTTTGAATTTAGTAATTCTGGGGGACATTTTAGACTTGCTGAAAAAAAAGTATTCCTTCCCGAAAAAAGTAAAAAATAGAAATTCTGAAAGGATTCAGATTTTAAAGTCATATCAGAAGGTTTATTAAGGGTTTTGTTCTATTGCTGAGCATCGTAAGTTACCAATCTTCACCTGAACCTCACTCCTGTTAAATTTTGTTTGGTTCTTAGCTTTATTACTTACCAACGTTTCCTTCTCATTTGTGACACATAGCAGCACATGTTTAAAATTTCCGATACATTACTTAGTACTTACGCCACAAAATTCACGAGGAAAAAAATAAAACGGCATATCTGTAGAATTTCCGATAGAATGCTATGGTTTGCAATAAATTTTATTTCATCCGCTGTATTGTTTCTTTAAAAACTAGCCGATCGCGCAGTCAGCGACTAACAGTTATCATAAAAAAGAGAAAAGTATATAATGATTTTAATGATCCCAGATAGTATACCTTCATAAAAATATTCATTATTTCTGATTAGGTATCTCATGATTTTAATGCATTTTTATTTAGATCAATCATATTAAAAGGCTGAAAAAGAGTCTTAACAGCTGTTTTATTGTTTTTAAATCGAACGTTTTACTCAATAACCTTCCAATTTAAATCTGAAAGTTAAATATCTCAGACTTTGCTGCATGGCAACATGCTGGGGCGTGGAAATAAAAGTATTTTATTTCCCGAAGTTTGTGAGTTAAAACTGCGTAGAGGCATTACGTATTTATTTGGAAGCAGGAGTTGTTAAAAATGAGCAGCGTCTTCGCTGGAAATCGAACCACGGACCTCACGGTTACCCGTCGAGCGTGCTGACCACTCCACAACGAAGGTATGCGAAGAAGGCGGGAGAAATAACTTATATACTCCCCTTTTTAAAGGGCGACTTGGGTTCAGGAGACCTAATCGCCAAATCCCTGGGGTGGACAATCATCACCCACCACCTTTTTTAGTTCGGGCGCCAGTGTAGAGACATTATAGAATTTTTCGAAACATGGAAATCGAAGAAATGAGCAACGCTTTCGCCGTGATTCGAACCACGGGCCTCTGGAATACGCGCCCCACGTTCTGTCAACTACACCACGAAGGCATGCGAAGAAGGTGGGAGAAATACCTTATATACTCCCATTTTAAAGGGCGACTGGGGATCAGGGGACCCAATCGCCCAATCCCGGTGGTGGAGAATCATCATCCACCACCATTTTATTTCGGGCGCCAATGTACAGACATTAGGTTTTTATGAAGCAAGAAAGATTGAAAAATGAGCAACGCCTTCGCCGGGAATCGAACCACGGACCTCTCGCTTACGTGTCGAGCGTGCTGACCTCTACACCACGAAGCCATGCGAAGAAGGCGAGAGAATTTTTTACCCGAAATGTAAGACCTTATAACTGAAAGGTCTTACATTTCGGGTTTGGGATTTAAAACTGAAAGATAAAATATCTTACATTTTGCCGAATAGCAAAAGTCAGCCTAGCTGTAGATGAAAATATTTTATTTCAGACAGTGTTGCCATTTCTTCCTTTCAAATTGCTAAGTTTGTAAATCAAAAATTCATTAAATCTGTACAAAATATGATAAAAATGAGAGACAAATTAAAAATTCCGGGTTTCCATATGCATATTTTTGGAGGTAATATTAAAAATTTGGTGGCTCATGGTACCGTCGGTTTTCCAAGACGGGAGGAAAATAAATACATATAGGTTTCCATTTTTTATGTTTTCGAGTAGTGCATGGGAATAAAATTTGGTTGCAACAATTTAAAGTGTTACGGATAAAAAGAGAGTTTCGAGACTAATAGCACCCAAAAACGAGTAAGTTTCGAGACTAATCTGGAATGTGATACGGATAAAAGAAAGTTTCCAGACTAATGGCACATGAAAATGTAACTGCAAATTTCTATTCCTTCGATTTCACGCTTTTATTCATGAGGGGTATGAAAAAAGATGGAATTTAGTATATTAATATTTAATTTGATTAGAACTTAGCAATTTTTTTTTCTGTAAATTTAACTTCCAACGTGAAACACGATGGAAGAAACACGATTATTTCCCGTAAGTAAAAGAGAAAAAAAACTTGCTAGGTATTCGCACTTACGAATCTACACTATGTAAAATAATCACCTTTTGCAGTTTATTATTGTCATAGCCTGTCGATTATTTAAATACCTTCCTAAAACTTGAAATAAGGGTTTTGTAAATAGGATTACTGTCAAAACATCGTTCAGCAGAAACATTGTGATTTCATAGAAAGGATAAAGCATGATGGTTAATTGGTGACTTTGATGGGTTTCTCTGATTTAATTCCAATGTTCTATCTTAGAACCCCACGAACACTAACAAGCGAATAATTGCTGAAATAGGTGAATAAACACGTAAGACTTAAGAAGGATGAACTACCCTTTATTTCTCAGAATAAATACAATCAACTCCTACTTGGAGTATACACAAAGCCTCCACTTGGGCTTGAACTTAAATAATTATGAAACTAAATTAACTAAAGCTATCTGAAAGATATAGCCGAAGCTATCAGAATTCTAAGTAGGTGACTCCTAAATATTAAGTCGGCGAAGCCAAGCAAGGTCCTACAGTATGGCCGAGCGTAGTAGCTAAGAGAGAATGCAGCCAAATGTCAAACGCGCGCTAGTCAGGAAAATCAGACTCTCCCTCTGTGGAAGTCGGTGAAGCATCGACTTAAATAGTACTCATTTGTATTCACTACGTTTCTGGAATTACATTCTGGCAGGAAATTGTAAGCTGAAATTAGATTAAGATAGGAAAGATACAAAACTTAAAATAACCGTAGGAAAACGCATAATAAACCTTACAAACTGAAAGAAAAATTTGAAAATGTTTCTTTACTGGAGTTTTATAATGATTACCTACTCCGCGATGAATATACTAATTTTCACAATCACGCTTTATTAACGTTATCAGCTTTTGTCAGTACCTATATTTATGGAGAATTATTTTCAAGAATGAAGCATACAAAAAACAAAAATAGGATAAAGATCACTGAAAAAGTCTTGAAAATGCATTAAGCTTGTAACCTCGTCCACTGAACGCGATATCGATATGCTTGCTCAACAAAAGCAAATTCATCCATCTCATTAATTTGAATTTTTTCCATCTTTGTGAAATCCAAACTAAACGAAACGGAACTTTTACAGATTAATAGTAAATATATACCTATACATACCTAATTCAAATAAAAAATATATAAAAAAAAGAAAATTTGAAAGGCTTTAGATTTTAAATTACGTCCAAAGGGGCGTTTTTTAAACATTTTGTATGTTACTTTTATTTATCGAATATCATGTTCTTCGCATTTAAACCATAAAATTCAGTTAAAGAACAATATCGCAAAAGAATTTTAAACTGAGCATATCTTTAGAATTTCCTACACACAGTCTCACGCGCTGCAAATAAAAATGTTTTTATTTTTTTTTTAAAATCCTTGAGTTTGTTGATCAAAAATTCGTTAAAGTTTTACAAAATATGAAATCGTTCATAAAACAAATTCCAAATTTGGGCTTCCAGATGCCTATATTCGCGGCAGGATGACGACATTCAAAATTCGATGGCTTTAGGTACCGTCGTTTGATCACCATGCGAGAAACATACATACATTTATGCATATTCTACATTATTTAATTTCTTTAAATATAATACAGAGCTGCAATATTTTGTGGCAACAGTTTGAAAAGTGATACAGACTTTGAACGTTTCCGACGCAAAATCGCAAAACGAAAACAATAGTCCTTCAGGGACAAAGCCCCTTTGGACTAATAATAAAAAGAAGTTAATTTATTTTAATAAAACAACATAGAGCTCATTTTTATTTCAATTTATTCAAAAATATTGTACGTGTGGCCCCGTAAATTTTTTTTTCTTTGCAATGCGGCCCTCCAACGGTCATAGTTTAGACACCCATGATTTAGATCATGTTCTTCAATTAAGACTTGTTGTCATATTGCCCTGAAAGTAACTTAAGCAATCTTTGGAAATATAAGATTCAAGCATTATAATAAATTACTCAGAAATATGAGTTTCTTGCACAGATGACTTTGCTGGTAAGCAAAAAAAAAAAAAAAAAATGGAAGAAAATTTAACCACCACGACGAAGTCTGAGAAACGCTTAAACGGCCTCTGCATTATAATCTTCCCTCTTAGTCGATCGACATTTTTCGCTTTAGTTGTCGCTTTTTGGTGCAGCAAACCATAGAAATAAAGGGAAAAGTTCAAGCTGATATTTTGTTCTCCGCAAGTTTTTGAATCAGCGTACACTTCAGAATTTACCAGACGAAGGTGTGTTGGAACCCCCTGGCGTGAAAGAGAAGAGAGATGCCTCCTCCTAACAGCACCCGGGGTTAACCAGTAGGGAATTGTTTCATTCGGGGTGAGTAGCAATTCTGGAGGAGTAACGGCGGAGTTCCACCATGAAAGACAGTTCACTTCCTGAAGACGCTGTCAATAAATCCAAATGAATCGGAAAAAAGCATCCCGTGTTGCTACGTTAAAGGGTGCTCCTACAGTGGGTACTGGCTGGCTACTGATTTACTGCCCCACCATACTTCGTGAGAAACTCGTTAAGTGTTAAACATGTGATCAACGTGTTTGTTATTGATGTTGCATCGTATTGGCATCCCTGCGGTGCTTTGTTTTCCGTTTCCCTCGCAGATGTGGTAAACAAAACTAAATTGGATTCGGAAGTAGTGGTTGATTGCTAACCAACCACCCGCTTAGATCGGTTAAAGAAGAAACCAATTGATATGAGGTAAAGACGGATAAAATTTAGTTTATAAGCTCCCAATGTATGAATGCTAATAGCTTTCCTCGTAGCATTCATTCTCTGTACTCTGCGATTTACTGTAAAGAGAGAAAAAAAAATTAAGTTTTGCGAAATTTAAAATTAATTAATACTGATACCTTTTTTGTTGTGTGCGTGCGGGTTCTTAATGGATTGAATCCTCAAGTCGTTAAAAAGTTAACAAAAATTATTCTTTTCACAAGAAATTTCGCTAAAAATAACATTGCCAAATTTGAAACATATTGTTACGAATTTCACATTTATTTGGCTATTTATTTAGAATTGTAATTAAAATTCCTTTTTATTTCCCCGTGCAACGCAGACGATTTTTGAAGAGAAAGCTACGTCGAAAAAAAAAATAACAATAAAAATAAAAGAGCGCGTGCATTTAATGCTTAATAAATAAATATCTCGTAATAACTGTTGCCATCCAAAAAAATCTAGAAATATCGTGATTGTTCTACCGATAATTAAAAAGCTTCTAAAAGCCGAGTTGAAACACCTCATCTCAGTTGTAGTTGTTGCTGTTATACTTGTAGCTGTAAAAAGCGAACTGCCGTTTGTTTACTTAATGCTGTATTGATTGTAGCGATTTCGCCGTGAGATAGAATTATTTGATCTGTTTTAAACTGAGTTTTTGCTAAACGTGTGAGATACTGTGAGAAGATCTCTGAAGAAATATTTCGGCATTTTAATTTATTTCTTGTGGAAAGAATACATTTTTGTTAACTTTTTAACGACTTGTGCATTCAACATATAACGAACCCGTACGCACGTAACACTATTATTATGATATTCATATTCGGACGTGAAAGAAAACACGAGATTGCGTATGATGTCATTTTGCTGACACGTTATATTAACGTCACGTTAATCCTTTATTGCTTTTATCAGCGGCTTCGCTCGCGTTGATGTCCTTAAATGAGTCTCAAAGACTATCGAAAAGAAAACAAAATAATTTGATTTTTTTTCTTATTGCCTGACCGGGATAATCAGGATGAAATTTTAGATACTCTTTCTTATTTTTTAAGTTAAAAATACATTCCGCGTAAAATTTCAGTCAATATTGCCCTTCATTCAGATCAAAAGAAATCCATACTGATGTCGCTAAGACGCCATTCTGCATAATTTTTAAAATCCAATTTGGATCTATCAAACATTGCAATCTTACCTTATGGTTTTTTTTTCTTTTACTAAAAAATTCTAAAATAAAATATAATTTAAAAAACTTAAATAATTATTACTATTAACATCTTAATAAAACATGCTTTATTGAGATATCTCACTACAAAAATAAATAATTTTCATTACCAAGATTTCAAAAAGTGAAATGTTTGCGTGGTTTAAGCCATGCACCTGCACGCGCAGATAAACTTTTACATCGTTTAACTTATCGTTATGAGTAGTGTGAAAGTGCCGGTTCAGAAACAGGAGGCGGTGCAAGCCCGGAGGCGGTGCGCGGTGCAAGTTGGGAGGCGGATTGACACGGTGCAAGTTGGGAGGCGGATTG
>KK113381.1:1189-28678 GCA_000611955.2 Stegodyphus mimosarum
CTAGTGGGAACTGATAACAAAAAGAGAATTAACTGGCCTTTAGGTCGCATTACTGAGCTTGTTCCAGGTAAAGACGGTAACGTACGACTCGTAAAGGTGCAGACTTTACACCAAGAACTTCTTCGTCCTATTCAGAGAATATATCCTTATGGGATAGCATCTTTTACTGACTGTCCTAAGCCTGTGAAATCCAATAGTTTGACCAAATTCTCAAAGCAGCCGGCCAAACAGGACAATGGTACCTTTAACAACAAGCCAAAATTTAGTAGGACTGCTAGAAAAATTAAGATTCCAGAAAAACTGGACTTATAATTTAAATATGTGCTTTAGTGAAATACATTTTTATTGCTTGTTATTATTATTTCGTATACTTGAGAATATTTCTGTGGTTTATTTGATTAGTACTGGATATACAGATGTTTTTTTAATATTAATTTAAAATGGTTTAAAGTGGTAATTTTATGTTTTGATTATAAAGTGGGAGGATGTTAAGAATACATTACTTATTTTAATGTTTATTATTTTGTATTTTATATTTCCTGGCTCATGAGCAAGCCTCACTTAGATTTTGTGAGTATAGTTTAGTAATTTGTGTAAGGCAACAGTAATAGATATTCAAGAGCGAGAACGATGTAACAGCGCTAAGAGCGTTATTGATTTCTTTCGTGATAATAAAGTTTGTTTTCGTTGCAACTGATTTTATTTTGTGAATAATCACCGCAGTTATAGTGTTTTAACGATAGTGACTATTTTAAGCCTATGATGCGAGTCTTTAATTAAAGGCTACTTCGTGTTGACGTGCGATTTATACGTTTAAGTACTGAAAGCTAGAAAAGTCGGTGATACTTTTTCTTGTAAGCTTTAACACTTTCAAAGATAAGTAATAGACTAGATTGATAATAACGGAAAACCAATTTACAGAAATATTCTATTTTGTTGTTTTTGATTCTTATCTAATTGTAGTAAATCCGCATTTTACTACAACACTACATCAAGATACTTTTGAATAAAAAGCTTTGAAATATTTTGAACTAACTTTTACATAATAAATGTCTTAGCATTTACTACTAACATTAATTCGTCAACTTTTATGTAAATCATACGTTAATTAATTAATGTATTAATTTTAAATTTTAAATTCTTATTTCTTATTTCCTTATTTTTGTAAAAATGTTAAACTGAAAATTAAAAGAGAGAACGAAAATTTTTTAACTGTGGAGAAAAATAAAAATAAAATTCCCTTTATATTACATTTTATGCATATTTCTTGAAATTCAAAAATAAACCCATAAAATATTAAAATTTATTTTTAGTTTAATGGTAATATTTCAGAAAATGGCCTAACTGGTATATTTTATAGTTCTGAAAATCATTTGAATAATACGAATTGTTAAAATAGGTGAAAAGATCTGTATACATTACTTACTAATATTATCAGAATCAGTCACTGCTGACATGACAGTATCCTGAAATAACAAAATATGTCAATACAAAAATTAGAAGTGAATAATATTTTACATAGCAGCTAATTTATAAACAAAACTTTTATCTCAAAAGCCTTACCAATAACCACAAACTTATCTCAAAAGGAAATTTTAAAGCTAATTTTTGCTACTTAATTATCATATTTACTCTTTTATTTTACCCCCTTTTCTTATTAATTTTAACACTTAAAAATCAAGAGTGGGTAAGTACGCAATATATACTATTGCGTGCGTACGGGTTCGTAGCGAACTGAATGCACACAGAACGATGACAGCTTAATAAAATTTATTGGCGCTAAAGAAACCCTTTAAAACATTTCTAGAACTTGCCATAAAAGTACGCGTGCAGGTCAGGTCTTCTCAGTATGGCAGTGTACAGTCGGTGGTTACCACTTTAAACTACTAAGAAAGTTAAACAGAACGCAATTCAAAGCGCATGCAAAGAGAGAAACTATAATGGAGATCTAACTTAGACCTAAAAAGTGAGAACTGATGCTCTCTCCGGTCTGACAAAGTTTTTCTCCTACAGCCGGTAAATTTCAGTGCTTTTTCTTTCTCGGATTTAGTCGAAGGCATAAAGTTACATATAAAGGGCGGATATGGTTGCACTTAAATACAGGGATAAATTGTGGTTATTCAATTACATTACGAATTACAGTTATACAGGGACCAGTCGACGAATGGTTGCCAAATTAAGTGACAAAACTAGTCGCCAAAACCAAAGCCAATATGACGATACTGCTAAAATTTTGCATAAAAAGGACTGTGCTTAAATATTTTATCTATGCATAGAAGGACTGTGCATAAGTTTATTTAATCTATTTTTCATTATTTACTCTATTATTCATTTCATTCTGCAGCATATTGATTATTTGATTATGATTATTTTATTTACTGTGTTAAACTTTAATTATCACTACGAAGGATTTTTGAAGAAGGCTTCCTGCACCTGGATTGGACCAGAGTTGTCAGGTGACCCAGTCACTGCTAACTTACATATTTTAGTTACTTTACAAAATGACGGATTATTTAAACTGAAAAGGACTGTTATTTCTAATATCTTCTGATACCCTGATTGCAGGAAAAATAGTGACTTTTAGGAATTAAGTTGCCTTAATTTATTACATAGCATTTTTCATTACTTTTACGAGGTTTGCTGAGAACCAATCAGAAACTAAGATAGTCGCTGCGATGATTGGTTTTGTTAGTCACGTGATTATGAGTTAGTCAGTCACGAGCAAAGCTGTATGTAAGTAAAGCGTCGACACTTCAATGGGAGAAATTGCGCTTCGTAACGACCGCAGCGCTCGTAGCGGTGGCGATGTGGAAACACAATCAGTAAAACTGCGCATGCTCCTTTTCTTTTCAGTCATTGGTTGTTTTGATTTGGTTGTTTGTTTGATTTTACCGAAATCTTGTTAGCTCCTAACGTGCTTTGGTTGTGTTATTTATAACTTATTAATTTTGTACTTTTTAATTACAAAAGGCTCTTTTCAGAACCAAATTTTATTTAAAATTTTCTCTAATGGCGTATCGATACTGCGGATTAAGGATTGCAAAAGTAAGATTTCGTCGAAATCTGATGGAATACATTTCTACACGTTTCCTTGAGACGATGCGTACTTAAGGAAGTAATAAAGAAGAGTTTTAAGGAAGTAATAAAGACGAATTTTAGGATATGTATTGTTGAAATTAAAGAATTACATCAACATCTGATAATTAAAAGAATTATTCCGCTATATTTTATAATAACGCAGCTACAAGTTTTAAATAATATTTTAAAAAATCTTTTTTTTTTATTCCCTTTCAGAAATATTCAGAGAACGTTATGTACTATTTAATGTATTTCATTATTAAAATAAAAAGAGCGCTAATTTGAAATGGACCGAATTGAGCATTAATTACAATTGACTTGAATTTTTTTCATTTAAAAGATGCCTCAGAAGCTAAAAAAATCATGTCATATTTGAGAAAGTATGTGATGTAGAAGCTCTGTAAGTGGAGAAGAAATAATGCATAATTTTAATGTTAATAACAATAAACAAAACAATAAACTTTCCTTAAAAATGTATTCTTTTCGTACACTTAGGACTCTGAAATACTGTACAAATCCAGTCCAGTCCAGTCAAGTATTGCCGGAATATCGTAGCAATTGCACGATGTGTCCGGCTCCTGATAATTTGCCCAAAAGGCACATGATATGGGTAGGTCCAGGTAGGTGAAATACATACACGAAAAATACTGTACAAATAGAAAATATATACATTTATATATATAATTACGACGCAATTGCAAAATATTTACATCCAATCGTGTCAAAACTCATTGCGGCCTCTCCATCTTACTTCCAACCTCCATGACGTCACTGCAGGGGAAAGGAGGAGGGGAAGAGATTTAGTTTACATCGCCACCACTGCAGTGGATTGGCGCTGCAATTTGGCGTCATGTTATAGTATGGGAGTGCCGACGCTTTACTTACATACAGCTTTGGTCACAAGCTATCCGCAGATTCCCTTTATGATTTAAGATATGCTCAACGAAACATCAAAATTAAGATATGCCATTGCTTACTTACTACCCTGACTCCTGGTGGCTGAATTAAGTTATGATGGAATCTCAAATACCTTTACTGCAAGCCACTTTTCCACGATCACCTTTGTGTGCTGGCGCCTTTTATAACTTGATTACTATTGGCCTATGGCAAATTCTAAGATACAAGAGAAAGCTCTTTTAGTAGCTGAGTCCTGCTACTACAGTATTTCACAATTCAAAATATGACGATACTTCGCCAGTTTAACGAGGTAGCCATTTATCTCTATGTTAAATAATCGTGCCTCTGTAATCTTATTTTTCCGATTGAGCAAGACTCTTCACGTTACATTACACAAGAAATACTACAGTTTTACATATACTCTCACTAAAATTATAAAAATGTATACAAAATTCGTAACAATACTATTTCTGAAGAGATAGTTTGAATGATTAACATAGCACATTATGAAGTACACATAAAAACACATTATTATTATATTATGTATTTCAAAAGACTTCGATAATAATTCACCCACTTCAATAATATTATTTTTACTAAAAAACGTTTTCTATTTGTGCAATCATTTTACACTGATAGGTACACTATTACGCTTTGATTTGTCATGTGACCGAGGTTTATGAATAGCTGGGGCTATGAGAAATCAGGTAAAAATCATGAGATAAATTATGCCCTGTTTATATATTTGTTTAAAATGTTAAGAGAGAATAGATGGCTTTATAATAAATTTACGAAGACGGTAATGGAATATTCGGGCTTATCGCAGTGCAGAGAATGCAAGTTACACAAGCGCAGAGAACAATACTGATTTATGAAATAACTTTTTTTACCAAGATAGATTCTTTTTCTTCTTCATTGCACGTATCTTTGCAGAAAATGAACACATTCTGAAAAAGAATCACATAATAAAATTCAAGGCCATAAATATCAATTGACTCGTGAATAAATTGGTGAATGGTTAGTATTTTGTTGAATCACTTGAATATAAGTGTCAAATATTAGAGATAACTTTGAAAGAGCATGCTTTTGTTTTACCTTTCTAGGATAATAATGAAAAATAAAACAGACAGAATTTTAGAAACAAAATAAATAAAAGTAATCCTGCTACTAACATTACTCTTGCTACTAACTAATCCTGATACTAACACTGATGACGCTTCCGATAAAATTTTGGAAAAGTATTCTTTCTAACACTCAAAATATTTATTTTATGACACAAAATCATTTTATTGTAAAAAAAGAAACTCTTAAAATGTTAAATGCTTGTTAATCTCATAAAACAAATTTGCTAACAGAAAATTTTTAAAATTGCGGTGTTTTTTATTTTGCTACCAATGATTTTCACATTACTTACTACAATATCCTTTCCTAAAAATATTTAATTTTTTAGTAACATTTTTACTTTACAAGCAAACGCTTTCTCGAAGTCATGCGCACAGCTTCAAAACTAGGAAAGCATGGATTTACTTAATTTATAACAAAACGCTTAAGAACTATCTACCTAAACAGGAAGAATCTGTAAGACAAATGTCACGTATTTATGTGACATAGTTAAACACGTGAAAACCCCACATAATAACACGATATATTATAAGATATTATATAAATACAATAAACTGAAAGATATATACTCCTTGATTTCAATGTCTATATGTATTCGGTGATAAATATTCTTTTGGGCTTTCACTTAAACATCACATAAAAACATACCCTTTCTTATTAGTAAAAATATTTTATTAGCAAAGTACTTCAATCTACTTTAAGATTTATAAACAATATTTAAAAATATTAAACAATATATAATGTACTTAATCAGTAAATCTAATTTTATAATAAATATACATAAATTGTATACTTCCTTTCTCACGTGAATTAAGAAATATTCACAAGTTTCTAATATATGTTACTTTTCTTTTCCTTTGGAACTAAGTAACATACAAAAAACTACATGGATAATGATTTGATAAAAAAGTAAATTATCGAACATGATGCATCATAATCAAAAAATAATTCGGTTTGCAATAACTAATAAAAGAATTGAAATAATTAAATAGCATTTCAGTAACTAATGAAAGAATTAACAGCTAAACTTGTGAACTGACCGTATACTAATAATTCTTGTAATTAATAATGAAGTATCACATACATGTCAGAAATGCTAAATATAGAACATGAAATAATTTTATACATTAATTATTACATTAGATTTAGGTTTATTGGTCATTCAGTAAACAGATATTATATAAGATAATTAATTTGGTTAATAATAAGATAATTAATTTGGTTAACTAAATGCACCAAACATGGAAAAATGTCAAAAATACTATTAACCTTTAAAAGCATTTAAATATTTCAAATCTTAATTTTGTTATATCTCTTACTGTATTAAATAAAATGACATAAATAACAACCTGAGTTAAAATAAGCAAAGCAAAAAACACTCTCTTGCTGAACGGTATCATTTTAGCTACAGCAGCACCAGTTTGCTTGCTTATAATTCTATGGCAAGACTTTCGCGTATAAATTGATCAACAGTATCACCGATTAAAGAATTCCAGCATTTAAGTTCGGAGGCGATGGCGTAGTCCAGGAGCATGCACACCTGACCAAATTCTGTGCTATTGTTAACTAGGGAACATGTGATGACGTGAAAGCTCGTTTAGTGAACTACGCTCGCTTAAACACTTATTCTTTAAACACGCCACACTTTATAAATTAAGATTATTTGATGATTAATAAATCTAAATTCATAATTTAGTACCATTCGACAACCGTACGCAGTTTCCTATAGCTGAGTGTTCGAAACTAAAAGCGGGGATTCCCCGAAACGGAAAAATGCTTTTTTTCGATTTCGCAGCGTAATAATGTTAGTGGCGCCATCTAGGTAACTAAAATAGAATATTCTTTATTTAACTCCCCAAAAAGAGCTGTTTTCTGTTACAATCACTTCAACGTACCAAAAATCATCATATTTTCTATTCTTTATAAGTAACATATGATTGTTCGAAGAAGTTTATATAAAAGAATTTAAATGTAAGATTAAGTAAAATATTTACCCATACAGTTACTCAGTCGCAATGTAACTTCTTGACTGTGGCATTAAATTTAATACACTAGAGATGCAAGTGTATCACTTTTCTCGCTTGCTGTTTTCAGAAAAAAATCGATTTTTTTTAAATTTCTAGTCAAATTATTTGTAATTGCAAAATATCAAAGAAGATTTGAGTTAAAACAATTTTTATATATGAATAATAATGAAGAGATTAGGCATTAATTATTATAACCGCACTATGAGCTAAACATTAAACTGTATAACGTAAAAACTGTAATATGTTGTGTCGGAGTGTTATAAACACATAGAAAATTTTAGATAGCATAAAATTTATTTATAATATTTGCAATTTAATTTTAATTTAAATAATTTCAATTTTAATTTTAATATTAATTTATGTGGGGAAGAAATGGCTCATTGTACTAAGAAACTTCTTCGAAAAAAAAATCCAGTATCACATATGAAGGACTTTGCTTACTGATTCCTAGGCCACTGTAAATGAACAATCACTGACATATTTGTGAGACGACCCTAACGAATTGAGACCTCTGACGCCAGCTCCCTTTATTCAAGGTTTAGGGGAACGAGAAGCTACTGATTTTGATTTAATTGCCTGTCAGCACTTACTGACAGGTATGTGTTACTTTCTTGTCTAACTGCTAAATCTGCAATAATGTTTCTATAAAGAATATGTTGGAGATTTAGTTATCTTCATGGAGAAATAGTTCTAGTTGAGTCAAAGAATCCAACAGGAATCGAAACAGAAGAAATAATCCCAGTTGGGTCAATGAATCCAAACAGGAGAAATAAGCCTAGTTGAGTCAAAGAATCCAAACAGGCATCCGAACAGGAGAAATAGTCCTAGTTGAGTCAAAGAATCGAAACAGGATAAATTGATCTTTAGCACAGGTAACTAAACTGTTTCCTGGCAAAGAAAATATTGAGCGTGTCGTAAAACCACGAGTAGCTAATGATGAAATCATACGATCCCTTCAGCGAATTTATCCTTTTGACGTCTACTTCTGCCGTTAACTTCATTGGAGCACCTTTGAAAACCAAGGCTGCCCCAAAAACAAAACCTAACGAAATTCCGGAAGATGTGAATGTAACTAAAAGTGGTCGCCTAGTAGTGCCTATGAAATGTATGGACTGCTATTGTCTTTTCCTAACATTTGGATAATTGTGATCGCATTTTTTCAGTGTTTATGGTTCTTTATTGTTAGATTCACACGCTTATAGCTCTTAGTTCAATTCATTTCATGTGTTACAGTTTATGTCTATTATATATGTAGAGTTTTCTTTGTTTTCTTTTGTATTGTTTTAAGGCAAATTTCCCTGCAATACAAAAGATGAGAGAATGATGCCACTTCATTTAAGTTTAACATTTCCTGTTTAGGATTATTTAATCATTTGTCCTGCAATTTTGTTTGATCTATGAATATGGCAATACAGTTTTTTTTGGGGGGGGAGGGATTCATTATCGTTTTAGCTACCTAGCATTTAATTTACACTACAGAAAATACTGAATGCTATTCATCACGCAGATTTACGAATCATTTGATCATTATACTAAACCTTGCACCTAAATAGTACCTAAATCTCTATGCGTTTGTGTAGTGAAAATAAATCGGATATAAAGGATATTGGAATTCCGAGTCAATACAGTATTCTCGCATTTTACACTAACGCAGTTTAGCATTTTCTGCTGAAATTAACAATAAAGTCATCTGTTTATTGTTGTAAATTAACGTTAAATTCTAAATTTACATTTCCAACAATTAAGCTTTGGTTTACTGAAAATAAGCACTACACTGACTACCAATAAGTATTTGGACACCTGTGATAGAAAAGAAAAACCAACTTTATTCAAAATCAATAGTTGGTAGAGCCTCCACGAGAGGTAATTACAGCGTGGGCCCTCCGGGGCATACTTTCGACAAGTCTTTGTATGACAGCTAGTGGTATTTTCTTCCATTGGGCTTGGAGAAGACATAGAGGTTCCTTCACCGATTTTGCACGGGTAGTGCACCCGTGAATTCGGTGATGCAACTCGTCCCAGAGGTTCTCAGTAGGGTTCAGGTCTGGATTCTGGGCAGGCCAGTCCATTCGATGAACTCCATTGGCACCATACCAAGCCTTGGTTAACGTCGAAACATGATAACTGGCATTGTCGTCCTGAAAGTAACAGGGGGTCCAACCCGTAAAACTTCCACAGAGTAGGAAGCACATTGCCATCCAAAATAGTGCAGTAGGCATCGGAGGTGAGCTTACCATGAATGGGGACCAAGGGTCCCAGCCCATACCAGGAGAAACATCCCCAGACCATAATTCCACCTCCGCCGAACTTGACTGTTGGCACAATGCATTCTGGCAGGAGATGTTTTCCAGGTAGACGCCAGACCCAGACTCTGCCATCCGAACGGTAAAGGGTGAACCTTGATTCGTCACTCCAAAGAACCCGTTTCCAATGATCTACGATCCAATTTCGATGTGCTTTGCACCACATTAACCGAGCAGCGCGATTGGACTTTGGGATCAAAGGCTTAAGGGCAGCAGCACGACCATGAAAACCAAGCAGATGTGCTTCCTTAAGGATGGTATTCATTGAAACAATACTCCCGGATGCCTGTTGAAACTCCTCGTGGATGAGGGCCTTCGGTTGGGTGGGGTTCTTCCGAATTTCTCTGGACAGCACTCGTCGGTCTCTCTCTCCCAGTTTCGTTGGTCTGCCGACTCGGGGCACATTCTGACAATCACCGCTCACCTTCCACTTCTTAATCACATAGGCCACTGTCGATTTTGGGTACTTCAGATCGCTAGATATGTCCCTAAAGAATCGGCCACATTTGTGATACCCGATAATTATACCTTTCTTGAAATCAGAGAACTCCGAGCTGCGAGGCATCTTGCATGCGACTAAAGCCGATGCTGTTTCCTACACGATATATACCGGTGGAGTCCGTGACGTACCTTAGGACCGCAGATATCGTCATGTGCATAGGTGTCCAAATACTTATTGGTAGTCAGTCTATAAATTATTTACTTTATATTAATATGATAGAATAATTCAGTTCCACAATTTATCGAAACAGTAAACACCAAATCACGAGTACTTGTAGTTCAGAGAGCTTCAAAATTTTCAAAGATTTTTAAAAGGCCTTAAGTATTTCAAATACTTCTCGAAGTTTCCACGAGCGGTCGTAATCAGAATTTGTCTTCGATGGCGAAGTTTCATTATTCGCAAACGCAATAATCGAAACGTAATAGTTTTTTTAGAAACGTAATAGTTTTTTAAAGCGGTCAAGAGATATGATTTTTCGGAAAAATGGAGTCTCGATCAATTCACTTGTGCTCCAGTAATCCCTAATTGAATCGTTTTCTATGTGTCCACATAGCAATGTCCCTGCCAGAAACAAAAACATTTCAGATGCTGTAACATTTTTCCAATCAGCATGATGTGATCTTTTTCTCTCGGGAGAAAGTTCCACTACACCTTTTTTGTTTTGAGCGGCATAACGATTTGTTTCATGTACAATTTTGTCTATTAGTTCATTATTGAAAAAAAGTTTAAAATAATCAAATTCATTCCTATCATATAATTCATGTTTTTGTCCTGATGTTCCAGTAAAATCGTGAACTATTATGTCTTCTGCACCTGTGAAATTATCGCATAGTTTTTTCTATACGAATTCTGTTTCATAATTTACAGTTGAAAGTGATAAACCAATCTGATCAGACGAACAACCAGGGGTTTCTGAGTCATTTCTTGATATTCTATTGAACTTTGAAATTCCACTTTCATGTTATTTCTTAGATCCGTGGAAGCAGAAAATCATTTTTCTTCACAAAAACTTTCATCGCAGCAATCAGAATCGCTATCCGCATATGTTCCATCCAACTCATCCCACTGCGCGACAATATCCGAAATTTCTTCTTTCGTTAAGTATCTTTTACGTTTAGCCATTATTTAAAACTGAATTAAAAAAAATTATAAATATCAACTAAAATAACTAGTAATCGTATTTGCAGAGGAAAAAACCTGAAAAGCAAGCGCGTGAGAATCGAAGTAACAAATTATTCTGTTTATTTTCTGCTCTCAACAAAATATTTCCTAGAAGATACCAAATTTGCAAACAAGCCATGTGAGTTCAAAACACGGACAACTTCCCCCAACCCATTAGCGGAATCCCACACAAGAACGCACTCTACGGGATGCCGTATAATGGACGTCAAGCCTCAAGCGAAAAAATTGCTACCCCTGTGACCAAGGAGAAACTGTCCCGAGCCCCTAGTTGCTGTATACTTAGCTCGGGACATATATGTCCCAGCCCCCGGGAAAAGGTTTAAACTATTACGAATTTTGTATATATATATATATGTAAACACTTTTAGTAAAATTATACTTAAAATTTCGGTATGTCTTGTATAATGTAACATAAAATGCTTTAAGGAAACTAAGCTAAGAGGGCGAACGAAGAGGATATCCTTCAAACTTTGTCAGAAAGCCAGAAGCTATACCTTGAAGCTCTATGCAGGGCGTTGTAGCTCCTCTTTGGCGAGAAATGTTTGAAAGACCATAGCACGCTTCAGTTAAAATCTCGCCAACAGTAGCCCATGGAAACACTCCAGGAACTTGTCATGGGTGTTGAATGGTTGTCTCATCTCGTCATTTCAGACTGTCCAACAGAAACAAAGAAAATCCTGTCCCTGCAGTACTTCATCGATGGTATCCGGGATCCTGAGATACAGAAAGCCTTGCGAATGGCTGATGTGAAGGATTTAAAGAGCGCTGTAATATACGCCATAATATTTGAGACTGCCGAGCAAGCAACTCGTAGAAACCGTCACTCAATCAGAGTTGCTCATTCTCAGGAGCCAGTGAATCAACTGACTTGCTCGTCTAGACGATTTAACCAAGCAAGTCAATGCTTGACGCGGAATACCAGTGGCAAATAACCAATCCTAAATTGGTGAACTGCGGTGGTGAAGGCACTGTTTGAAGGAACTGCAAAACACCCTAAGCCAGGAGAGCTAAGGCCGCTCATTGCGAATGGTAAATCAGCAAATAACTGAAATGACACTTAGTAGGTAGACAAAGATAAAAGGAACAAGTGTGAAACCCACGGTGGTTAGTAAGAGATTAAGATTTAAAACATACAATTCAACATTTATACATACAATAAAAGTGCATATATGTAGCCAGGAAATACTTAATAATTATTCAAGATCATTACAGAGTATGGCCATTATTTACATTATTTACGTCATAATTGTAAACTCTGATAACTGGATTGTTAATGTTTCATTATTTACGTCATAATTGTAAACTCTGATAACTGGGGTGTTAATGTTTCTCAAATTTTCATAAAACCTCCTGGCAAGCCGGCAATAGAAATGTCTTAGTTCTTCGATACGTAGTGCTAGTGTATCTTCCGATTGCGGACATACCAAGGTGAATTTGTAATCTGTCTAGGTGCAAGATTTTGCACCTGTTTCAATTTTTTTCTATAAGACTTGCATGAGTGTGCCCAGACATGGCAAGCTAACAGAGAATGGGACGCAGAACGGTTTTATATATCAGCAACGTGTTACCTATTGAAAGTAGACTGTTTCGAGGAATTAAGGAGTGTAATGCAACTTTACTAACTCGAAACTTTCTAATGATAGATGTGATATGTGGAGCCCATGTAAGATTTTTTGTGAGGATCACCCCAAAATAAAGGACTTGCTTGGCTCATGGTATTTTTTCTCCATAGAACTTCAGTTTTTCGTTGAACTTGCGTTTCGTTGTGAACAAGATTGCCTGTGCCTTGTTAATGTTGACTTTAATTTTCCATTTATTCAGCCAAGTCTCGACTGTGTTAATGTAGTCTTGTAACTGTTGTATTGTTGGGCCGAGAAATGCACTTTGAGTAAGGATCGCAGTGTCATCGGCATACATTGCTAGCGTAGTGTTGTCTGAGATAGGAATGTCGTTCACATAGATATTAAAAAGAGTGGGTCCAAGCAAACTACCCTGTGGGACGCCTGGGCGGATAGTTCTGTGTGTAGACAGTGTCTTTGAAACTTGAACGACAAAGTGTCTACCTGTCAGGTAGGAGCTAATTATGTTTGTGATGTAACCAGGGAAACCCAGGTTGTGTAGTTTGTAAATGAGTGCGTCTAGCCATACACGATCGAAAGCCTTTGCTATGTCAAGAAATAATCCTCTTGTTACTTTTTTTCTGTTGAAGACCTTCACTGATGAATTCAACAACACGGTGCAGCTGCTTAACAGTGGAGTGCCTGCTTCTGAAACCAAACTGATAAGGAATGATTATATTGTTCTGCTCCAAATGCTGATTGATTCTAGTCAGTAGAACCGCTTCGATGATTTTGTAATCCCTTTGTATGTATCATCGACTCGTTTTATTTCAAAATTTCAACTGTGGAGGTGATACAAATACTACCTGTGACTAATACGATAATGCATAGCACAGTTCGGGTAATCTATTTCGCCAATATCTCGGACTGTTTGAAACATTCAAAAAACGGAAATTGGTTCAAAAAATGTATTTTCTCCCTGTTTTTAAATATGTAAAATGCGATTAACAAACTCAAATGTCTTTGTTGGCATTAAGTTGTAGAATCATTAGGTTATTTCGAAACAGGAAAGATGAAAAATGAGCAACGCCTTCGCCGAGAATCGAACCACGGACCTCTCGGTTACACGCTGAGCGTGCTGACCCCTACATCAGGAAAGCATGCGAAAGAAAGCGGGATAAACACCTTATATACTCCCCTTTTTAAAGGGCGAGTAGGGAAGTCCATGCATCTAAATAGTATCTAAATCAAATCATGGTGGTGGAGCATCATCATTCATCACCCTTTCGTTCGGGCGCCACTTGTATATTTATTAGGTATTTTGAATGTTATGAAACGAGAGAAATGAGCAAAGCATTCCCCGGGAATCGAACCACGCACTTCTCGGTTACGCGTCGAGCGCACTGACCACTACACCACGGAGGCATGCCAAGAAAGCGGGCAAAACACCTTATAAAGTTTTAAAAAATCTGATGTGCACACAACATGACTTCCTTGTACGGAACATTAAATTATATTATTTATACTTTTTCTCGACACTCTGTCGATAGGTTCACTTAACAGCGTTACTCTCATTCATTTTGTAGCTCAGAATGCACAAAAAATTATCGATTATATCATTTGAAGAATTATCTAATCGTTACCGCACGTTCCATTTAAATACTTTAATAAATCTAAAAGGATGTATAAAAGAAATTAAACAAACAATTGAAAGAAAGAAACAGTTTTCACAGACGATTCAATATTTCTCATTCAATTAATTCAGTTTTTACTTAGCGACAAGGCAAAAATACATAAAAACTCAAAATATCTATGTTAAAAATTACGAAGTAAATCTTAAACACTTATTTCCTCGAATAAATTCCAGAATGGATTAAGCATAACTTGATTCCTAATAATAAAAGAAGGCGTTACATTTGCTGTTGCGAAGCTCAGTTTTCTGCTAAGTTTCAAATGTAAACAAATATGACTGCTATTCTAAAAATGATTAGGCTTAGCCGCACTTAAACAAATTTTAAATTGTTGATAATTCTACAAATCTTGCATGCAAATTTACTAAATGCATAAAAACCTTAATCGGAGGATAAGAACAACTTAATTCAATCATTTTTAAAGCAAAAAATGCGCAATTTACCAACATATAAGAATAAAAAAACTGAGCTTACTGAGCTGAGTAACAGAGTGGATACATATATGCATATATTCATATACTTTTGGTGCGGCCGATTGCAACCAAAATAGGAGGTTACATGTTAAATAGGAGGTTACATGATCCACATGTTATAGCAGTCCTATATCCATTTTAAATCAGTTTTATAATTTTTTTGGGGGAAAAAGTCCTTTATTCTGTCCTTACTTATAGATGTCAAAAACATCGTCAAATTCCATTCGATAGAGACGTATAGATGTCAAAAACATCATTAAATTCCATTTCGATAGAGGTAAAAATGGATATTTTCGTTGAAATATGGTACCCGAAATTTTTCGCGTTTACAGTACTTCCTTTCTGCTTCATACAAAAGTAAAAATGCAGTAATCGGCAGTGCATGGTACAGAAGACATCGACTGTTTAACTCTTACATAAAACTTTTTGAATGAAAATTTATTTAATGTCCAGTATTAAAATCTGGTGTGTATACTACATGAGTTCCTTCTACGGAATATTAAATTGTATGCATTTTTTCCTGCATTTCATTTAAACGTATTTCCTCGAATTTCATTAGAGATATATTTCAGAAACCTGAAAATTTGGGTGAATGGTCTCAGAAATTAAAGGAAACAAGAGTTACAAACAAAATACCTTTAGTGACTTTCAAAGTAATCAACATTAGTTCACTTCCATATCACACTTCTGAAAAGCTGTTGGAAACTGTCACCAAGCGCTTCTTGTGGAATCGCTCGAAGCACCGTGATCACCCGTTGTTCAATATCTACAACGTCTGCAAAACGTAAGACTTTCAGAGCTAATTTGAAGCAAAGAAGTAAAAAGAGTCTGCCGGCACCTAATCTAGAGAATAAGGAGTAGGTTGAAGAACAGTCACCTTAAGTTGAGCGAGAAAGTTGAGTGCTGGGAACTCAGTGTGCGGACGAGCGTTGTCGAGGGAGAAATTCCATTGTCCACTCCGGTATATAGTACTTCGCGTTTCATTATCTAGTTCATTTGTAGAACCGTTAGGCATTTTAAAAGCAGGAGAGATGAAAATGAGCAATGCCTTCGCCAGAACTCAAACCACGGACTCTAGATTACGCTCCGAGCGTGCTGACCACAACACCACGAAGGCATGCTAAGAAGGCGGGAGAAGTACCTCATAAAGTAAACTTTATATCTGAACTAAATTGAACAAGATGCATGCACTCAGTGCTCACAATTCACCATCATTTGAGACTAAACTAAACTGAACAGAAAATAAAAATGTAAAAATCACAATATATTAGAATGGCTAAACGACTGGCTCCTTAGTTATCTAAACCGCTAAATCAGCTGCACACAGCAAAGCCGAATCTAGAATATCAGCATAATGTGTGAATAACACCAACTAGAGAGCTCATTCCAAACACGCAGCATAAACTCAAAAATAAATCCGCTACTATTTTTCATGAACTCTTGAAACGCAAGTTAAATACTGCTTCTGAACACACTTAGATTTTGCATGCTGCGTCATTAAAATTTACATTCCGAAAGGAAACTGAAATCATGAGGGAAACGCGAATTCTTTAAGGACTCAGCTTATGCGAAACATCCGGCAAGGCTTCTTAAGAAGAAAGAACTAACAGAAATGTAAGTATAATACATATCTGATACAAATATATTTGTGACACTAATGGACATGGACATGATTTAAAAATAAGTTCAACTATTACACAATAATTTATCAAATCAAGTATAAAAGACTTTCATAATACATGTTTACATAAATTTTATTATGTTGTTACGGATTTGGTATTTATTTAGCTATTTTTAGTAGAAATGTAATTAAATTATTTTATATCCTCGTGCAATGCAGCATGATACTTATTTTAAAAGAAACCTACGGCAAAAATGTGAAAATACATAGAAGCACGCCCGTCTAATAAATAGATATCTCGTAATTGCTTTGGCTTTCCTGAAAAATCGAGAAAACACCAGAATGTGCTCGTGCTTGATTAAAAAGCTTATAAAAGCCAGACTAAAACCTCTCAGCTCAGTTGTTTTAAGCGAGCTGTTGTTGTTTACTTACTACTGCTATTAATTGTAGCGAATTCGCGGTGAGATTGAAGTAGCTATCTCTGTATTTTGAATTGAGTTGTATTCAACGTTTCAGTAGTTTTAAATAAAACTACTGTGAGATATTGTACAAATATCTCTGAGGAAATATCAGCATTTTGTTTTATTACTTTGGATAAGAATAAATTTTATTACCTTTTTATCGACTTGTGCATTCAATCCATTACGAACCCGTACGCACCCAACAATATGTAAGTAATAGCCTTAAAATGCTAAATTGTATGATCAAAATAACACTAAAACAGTTCAGCCATTTAATATAATTTTCTGTAACACCACTCTTTGGGCTAATTTTAAAAGTCGGAAATTTTTCTTTAAAAATACTATTCTAAATACTTTTCATATCTTATATTTGAAATTAAAGTTGAAACTTAATGATGTTTTTTACATAAGAGTAAATGTTATGCTGCTGTCAAGAGTCCAAACAGAAAAATTTCAAGAGATCACTTATTGGTTTAAAAAAAAAAGATAGGTATATATGCATATATTTAACCTTAAAATGTAGAAAATAATAGCCATAGATTAACTGAAATGATTCCATCCCAAAATACACTGGTGTGCAAAAATTAAGGACGAGACGGTTTTTTCAATATAACTTTGTACAAAAGCTTTCCAAATCAACACATTTAATACCGTAAGATCCCCAATACGTAAGGACATGAGTAATGTAAGCAACACTTACTAAAAGAGAAATCAGAGGGATAAAAAGAAGCTTTATTCAAAAAGTAGCATGGAGCGCAATGCGACTGAAGGCCGAAACATCCCTGTGATAGGTGTCCAGCAAGAAACATCCGGTCTTTAATAGGGGATATGATCTCCCCTGACTGCAAGGCAGGTTTCACATCATTTGTGCATGCTGGATATGGGGTTGTTAATGAGCTTTTGAGACACTGCTGCTCGTCCCTCTTGTAGCACCAATCGCAGTTTCGGAATCGTTACTGCCGATAAGTTACGTGCTGCCACGGGTCTCCCTAGTAAGTTCCGTACATGCTTGACGGGATTTAGATCCAGAGACCTTGTCGACCAATCCATGTGTTCAATATCTTCACTTTCCAACAGCTTATCGACAGTAACTGTGCGATGAGGTGGAACGTTGTCGTCCATGAAGAGGAACTGAGGACCCATAGCCCTTGTGAAAAGACGCATGTAAGGAAGAAGAACCTCGTTACAATAGCAGTCCCAGGTGACGAACCTCCTTGGGAGATATGAAGGTCGGTCCGGCTACCAAGCATTATGTCTGCTCGAACGAGAACTCCGCGACCTCCAAAACAGTCCCTTTTGATGATGTTGAAGGGGTTATTGCGTGTTCCCCGCTCTGTCCAGATGTGTATGTGTCTAGAATCGCAACTCAGACTAAATCTGCTCTCATCTGTAAAGAGTACTCGTCCCCATTCATTGTCTCTCCAATTCCGGTGTTCCCGGCACCACAGAGAACGCCTTCTCCGATGGGCAGGCGTTAGAGGTACACACCGTACAGGGCGCCGTGCAAACAGACCACCACCGTGCAATCTTCTGGCCACGGTAAAACGTGATATCGGTCGTCCAGTCGCCTGTGTCGTGTGTCTAGCGATTTCTCCCGCTGTCTGCCGCCTGTTTCTTCTGACCTGTAAGGCAATATACGGGTCATATGCGGGTGTGGTTCCTCGTAGACGACCACTACTAAACCCCCGGATACTGGCGATAAGTTACGTGCTGTTCCTGTAGTTTGAAATTGCCTCCAAAGTCTTGAAACAATGCTGTGAGCAATTCCGAACTCTGCAGCCACACTTGTCACACTGCGGCCTTCCTCCAACTTCCCAATGATTCGACCTCATGTAAAGCATCCAGATGTCGTCTAACAGATTGATTATTCGCCATTTCTCGCTGAGGCAGCGACTCGGTGCGATTTTAACTGCTATACGGCGTTCAATCTCTTTGCCAGAAATACTGATCTTACACCGACAATGCTTTATACTACTCAGACACTGCCTCATTACGTCTACCTGCATATCTGCGCATGTGCTACCGTACATCACCTTACTTAATCTCCTGATTGGTCTTTCTGTCCGCTCTGCTTCTTCGTTCAGCTGATATGCTAATTTTTCGACTTCGTCCTTAATTTTTGCACACCAGTGTAGTTCAAAGTTACGAAGAAATGTTCAGTTTCATTTGTTAAAATTTTTCTCTTATAGATCAAATTTGAATGCAGATAACAACATCAGTGTCTGTAATCTAGATTTAGTTGGTACTTTAATTAAAGTATTTAAAAAGAAACTGATTCTTGTGTATTAATATACGTTTGATCTTCAGGCAGAAAACAATTCTTTGCTAAAACTGTACAAGTAAGTACAGTAATTTGCTTAGTAATTATAAAATATGTTCCTTTAAGTATTTTTGATTTTTCTTTATTAATTGCTCAGTACTATGAATACTGAATGTCTTCTATAAGGTCAATAAAATGATTACAAGAAAATCTGTTAAAATTTTTTTAATATCTATTTTCAGTTTTTATTTTAATTTCAGCAGACGCAGTAGACCTTTAACTGGCAGCAAAATTGGGTAAGACATTTTGTTTAGATAATTGAATATGTATTTCTATAACTTACTTGTTCGAACTTTATGATGCCATTTGTAGAAACTGAGGCCCACAGCGGCCGCGCGGTAAAATCGCTGAACACTGGTAGTTCTGACCTGTTTCGATTCCAGGTGAATGGGCTGGCTGTATGGGCGTTTTCCTTATGTGTAACGTCTATACTAGCCAATTTCCCTTAAAAACACCTCCACGAAGGCATCCCATCCCCTAGGCAGATAGCCCTCGTGTATTTTTCCATAACTAAGCAAACTAAACCTGTAGAAACTGCAGCATGTGAAGTCGGTCTGTCATATTTTTGATTGTGGCTATAACGTCCACGATCATATTTTTGATTGTGGCTATAACGTCCACGATCAGTTGATCGTGGACGTTATAGCCACAATCAAAAATATGACAGACAGACTGTGAGAAATAATAATTAAATAAATAATAATCAAAACTCGTACAGATTACTTAAAAATGTACACACATGGTTCAATATTTCAGAAAAACAAAATTAAACAACATTTTAAAATTATAATATTTATTATCACGTGAAAGTTATGAATTTCTTGGTGTGATGTCATATAATTTCAAATATCTGCCTGTTTATGAGATAGTTGCGATAATTAAAAAAAAATTGCTTTTGTATACAAAGAACATTGTATAACATCATGTTCTGACATAGTTGCTTTTAGCCCATGTCTTAGTAAACTGTATTGAAAGTTTTGAAATCCTTCGTCATCTTCTTTCCATGTAACTTCCTTACTCTGCATGTTGTCTTTATCCTATCCTTTCGCAGTACGTGACTGATTAATTCGTCGTATCTTGAGGAAGTGTAATGGAAAATTAATTTTGTACATCAAGCCAAACCTGCACCTCCTCTTCACTAATACTAAGATTTTCTGAATATTTAACTAAATCCAAGATGTTGGCGATGGGCGCCAAACATGTTTTAACGCCAATAGAATCGCCTTGACTCGACTGGTCCTCTACAAACATGCTCATAGGGCAGTAGATGTTTTTACAGCTTTCCAAATAAAGGACAAAATAAATCTGTCATGTGTCAATGTGAATTGTTTCCGGAAATTATGGACACTACCTTTACAGCTTGCACACTGACATATAAAAAGGGATCGGTGTTTCATTTTTACATTCTATTTAGATAATTCCTTGTCTACTATTTGGATAAGGATTATTATTTTGGGTGACAGAAGCTTTCCACATATTGAATCTTCAGCTTCTTATTCCATTATGTAATTTATTTATCTCATAGGGTTAAATTTCGGATTTAAATTTAGATCTTCAGAAATGCTATTATTTTGATATTGCCAGTTAACAGAGATTTTAGTGTACATGTAATAAGAAGGAATTTCAATGCTTTTAAATGCATATTTATCATATGCTGCATTTTTTATAATTTAAAAAAATTATCATTGAATAGATAGATAAACATATATATTTTGTAGTTCGTGCGTTACATTTCTTTTCAGAAACTTAAACTAAATAATTTTATAATTTCAGATTACCAAAAATAAAGCTTTATCTACAATTAATCAAGATTGAAAAACATGTCTTTGCGAAAAGCTGAAAGAATAACAAGTAACGTATGTTATGAAATATATATGTTACCGTCAAAGTATGAAATGCTGGCATTCTATAGGATGCCAAGGCATTATACGTAATGCCTGACGTTTTTAGGCAAAGTGTGAAATATGAGAATTATTACATACTTTCCCTAGGCATTGTATATAATACCTAGACATTCTATAGAATGACAAATGCTCTTTAGGCAAAGTATGGAAAAAGGTTATGATAAGGCTATTATTTAAAAGACGTTATGTACTATACGTACAGACGTCAGAAACGTACATACAGAAAATAACGTCCAAAATACAGACGTTATTTTGAAAAGTTAATGAAAGAGTGCCGTTGAAAAATTGTTATTCCGTAATATGTAAAAAAAATTACTGAGATTATCTTGATACAACATAATAAATTTGTATTTTCTATCTGGCTGAGACTGGGAATCAGTAAGATCTACCTGCCAGCGGTAATTATATTCAGAAACAACCATCAGTTTCACAACAATGCCCTTTTTGATACCTTTTTGTTTTTTCTAGCAGGGCTCACAAAGATGGTTCTACAGTTCAATATCATTCCTGTAACGTTTTCGTATTTGGTTGAAAGTTCTTTCAACATTCTGTCACGTCATCCGTGTCCAGTACTCAAATGAGTTTTCACGAAGTACTGGAAATAACTCAGCATACGTGACGTAATACTGTACTGACGGTTTCTTTAACAGGGTAAATGAATGTACTTTTTCCTTCTTAATAGTAATTTTGGCTTTTTTACGTCATTTACTTACTTCTGGTAAGTAGTTTTGGTTCTCCGAAACGAATCAGAAATTATTTTATGCTTTGCCGGTTTGTCATTTGGCTTCTTAATTCTGATTTTAGAGGCAATCTGGCTACTTTTTATGGTTTGAAGTTTGAAGATGCAGCAAGCAATGCATACATAAAAAGTTGTGGTGTCTCAGTAAATAAATGAGGAATAATTGTACATCCAGAAGCCCCCCTTTTTTTTGTTATAGCCCTTATGGAATAATTTTGTGCAAAAATGGAGATGTTAAGATACTTGAGAAAAAATGCCCCAATCAAGGAAGCCAAAAACCTGCTTTGGAGATAATTCACAATCTGAATTATTTAACAGTTGATAAATTAAAATATGCACTAAAGAAAAAGACTCAAATTTTATAGACAAGTGCAGCTTGACATGTACTTAACTGGTATCAACATATCCGATTTTATTATATTCTCATCTTTTGATAACAGTTTTGTAAAAATAATTGTAGAGAAAGATAATGATTTCATAAAAAATATTATATCTATCCTCCCTGTTTCATGTTTTGACCACATATTGCCACTAATTGTGAAACATTTTCAAAACATACAATAAAGCATTATTCATTTACAGAAAGATAAAAGGGAAATAGGTCTACCGGAGAACCCGCCCAAAAAGGGGTAACACGCCTAGTATCATCCCTCTAAGGTGGTGTGGAAAATGATGCATTTTGGAATTGCATTCAAAACTTACATTGAGCACTGGACTAATATTATCATGTTAAGGATAATGCAATATATTCTGTTAACTTTTAGATGATATCTGCTAATAAAACTTTCATTTTGGAAAGAGAATTCCAAAACATTTGTTATGAATTGAAGTACTCTTTTTCGTTACGCTATGATTTTATATATTTATATGTAATTTTGAATATTAGTTTATTACCAAGTGTTAAGATTAGACATGCTAATTTATTGTTACATCATTAATACATTATTTTTTTTTGGAATTTTTTTTCCCTTTCAGAGAAACTATATGTATGTGTGTCATTAAAGGTCATACAATGCATATGGATTGGGAAGTAAAAATGTTTGGAAACACTGCCGTAAAGAAGGACATGAGTATTGATCATATTACTTGATAACATTTGGTATATTATTGCAACCACCTCAGCACAATTCGACGAATTTTACGGAAGAAAAAGTACAATTACTTTTGTTGTAAAAAATTATGTATTGTATACATACAAAGTTTATGTTTCAAATATATTTTTATTCCAAAAAAAAAAAAAAACAATCATTAAACCTAATTACAAACAAGCTTTGGTTCTGTTATGGTGGAAATTTCACAGCGATTGCTTTGAGAAAGAATTCGAACCATTGTTCCATTAACGATTTGGTTGCAAAATGCTGCATTCCAACAAAAACCTCACCTCTGTTTCTTAGAGGAAAATCTGACAGCACAAATTTTAAAAAAGAGTTTAAGGAAAAAAATCAAAATTTTCTGTAAAAGCAAAAGCCATTGGAGCTTGGACTACAACAAAAAGAATGCACACAAGAATAATGGGGTTGGAAATTGACTATTTGTCATGCATATGGTTATAAGAGTTTAACATATTCTGAAACTTTGGCAATTTCTACTAAGGTGGTTGCAAAGATTTCAGTGTATATGCTTATTACTTTATTTCCTTATCACAAATCAAGTTCTGAGGACTTTTCAAGTGCTTTGGTAACAGTGAAGGTTTGAAATTTCGTTTACACATTTTATGATGCATGGCCAAAATAAAGAGGCATAGGAAAATCATTGTCTGCATTTGGTATATAAATAACGGCTAACATTATTGCTACAGTAAAGTAACTTGAGAAATTATTTTTGTCTCACAATTTTGAATTTAATATTAAGCAACACTTTACACCAAAAGAGTAAAGCTAGCATATAACTGTTTTTCTAAATCTTTTACATATTCAAATTCCAAGGACAACCGAAGTTCAGAACATACTGCATCACCTGTATCAAGATCACAGCTTTACTAACTACAAAAGATATTTACTACATCCTTTTCAAAAACATAACATATAGATGAACATGCTTATTAAAATGTCATAGTGAACATTAGCAGCAGGCAATATTTAAGACACGAGGAAGTAGGAATGAAGATATCTTGTTATCTTATCTCTAAGTATTCATTCTTATTATAATGTAGGTTTCTTTTAAAGAAATAATACATTTGGTACTGTAATTTATCCATTAATACTTTTCATTTGTTATGTTTTCTCTGTAACTGCGTCCTTTGGACATTAAATTTGCATAATTTTTCCTTGTCGATTTTCATATGATAAAAATAATAATAAATAGGAAATATGCACTTTATACGATATATATGTCATGATTTAGTTGTGGATGAAGAGACTTTTGATAATGGAAAACAGGCATGAATGATCTCACAGTCATAGCTGGGAGTTAAATTTGAGAAAACGCGGATCTTTGGATCATAACTCCAAGTTATAATTGATGTTGTTTGATACAATTATGTTGTCTAGTAGATGACTTAAACATCAAAGAATCACAAGCATTTGATATAATTATATTAAATTTATGTTTTAACTACTAACTTTCTTATGGTACTAAATATATGGTACGAAATATTAACACATGGTACTAAATATTAACTGAGTCGACATAACATTACGAATGCAATAAACATCCACAAATCTATATACACTAATTTACATTGTGAGACAATAGAACATATTTGCTAAGCGGCGATTACATTACTGAAGCAGAAGGTAAAGTTGAACTATGTAGTAACAACTGATCTATTTATAAGCCTGGTTTCTTTTGATTCCTGCGTTAAATGTTGATTTGCCGAGAGCTTCAGGATCAAGAAATAGCACATTACAGATATTAAGAATGTATTTAAATCTGAAGAAAGCAATTAAAGGGCCATTTCAAATAAGTTACTAATTTACTTTCATATTACACACGCACACACATATGTATATAATATGAATGACTCTGGCAAACAATTTATACGTGTTAACAGCGATACGAACATTCATAATGGCATAACAAATCTCTCTTTTATTAAATTTTCTAAGGGGAAAAATCTTTCTAAAATTTTAAAATATTCCGGTTACTTGAAAGACGGATAGTCGGGCTTAACATAACTCTTTATTTATTAGTTTAAAATTAAAAATAAAATTGGTGATTGTTATTTGATAAAAATGCTTTCAAATTGTATTTGTCGTTTGATACATAATAAAAAATAATTTAAACTATAACTATATACAATAATTATCAAATTACAGCTTACGTATGCAAATGCTGAAACTCGTGAAATTTTTCAGTAGATTATGATAGCAATCATATGTCATATTTATGCTTTTTGTTTTGAGGCCATGTCATGTTTGCGCTTTTTGTTTTAAGTTACATTGCAGGAAATTTTTATTCAAGCAAAGAAATCTCTACAGGAATTACTTTTTGAAGAATACAATGGTTTTGGGTTTCCTGCCCATGCTCAATTACACTGTTAAAAAAATGGGACACATGTTAATCCTGATCATATGTTAAATTACAAGATTGTTAATATTGAACATATGTTAAATTACAATATTAAAATAAATAAATGTAGCACCTCAAAAGAATAAAAAACTAGTATTTAAGTTTTAAATAAGTTCTCAAATATAGGATGTAAAATTTTAAAAAAGTCTTGTGAATTTGAACAGAGGAAGGGTTTCATGTTTATTTATTGAAATTAATATTTATTTTCAGATAAAATAGGGTTTGATGTATTAGTTAAAGCAGTTGCTGTTAGCACGATGTTATGTACTGGAAGTAAACTGTATGGAACCGTGGATTTCAGAATGACCATAAATTCCAGTTTCACAAGACGCCATAACACTTACTCCAATAAACGAATCGTTTTCTGCAACAGCGCTGGTGATTCATCTCTGCTCTATTTTTGCGTGAGCGACTTCACTACGAGAGGGCGAGCATTTCGCTACAATCTTATTTGGATCTTGATAAAAGGGTGAACAACGGAAGGCTCCCATAAACAAAAATATGTTTTTTTTTATATAACACACTATCAATACTATTTAGCGCTTATTTAGTACTTTGTTTAGAGTAAAAACTTGAGGCTTCGCAACAATTACAGAAGATCTTTTGAATGGAAATGTTAAGTTTACATAGAAAGATAGTTCACAAAAGAAAAACTGAAATAGACTCGAAGTTCTAAAAGTGTTTTCAGCAGACAAAAGAAAAATTATTGTAATATCAGTTGAAAAAGGTAGGGATCTTTTTATTCTATTCCTCAAACTTAAAAAACAATCTGCTTATTCACCTATTTAAGTCCATTGTTTACATACTTGTTTGTTCGATTAAGGCAGAGTACCCGACAGCTCTCTGTCTAAAGGAAGGCATGGCTTCGTGGAGGATCTTCTAAGGGAAATTCACTCGTATTTTAATTACCCATGGGAAAGAACCAGAAAATGCTCTTATCATTTCGCCAGGATTCGAAATCTTCGGTCAAACTACTATCCCTTAGCTTTTTTCTCGCTTGGTCAGTGGTTGCCATATTCAAGACCAATCCTATGTTTACTTGTTCTAAACTAGTTTGCAAGCCCTGGCTCAGATCCTGGCTACCGCCATGCCTACATGAGATTCGTGTCTGATGATTCAGATACATTTGCAGAATTGAAGCATAAAACGGTTTTCCGAAATTATGATTAAAATTTTACTTCACGGCAAGCCTTTACCAACTTTTCTTGGTTTCAGTTTCACATCAGTGTCTATCCGTTGTGCTTTTTAAAATAACAAATTTAGCCTATGCAAATGAATAGAAGTTGAAATATAAATAAACGAATGCAATGACTGAGAAGTTAGTTGAACTGTTCTCATAATTCAGTATTAATTATATCGCTGATATTAAAGCAATAATCAAACTATAGCTATAGAACTCTATACATCGCTACAGAACTATATACATCGCTATAGAACTCTAGTACACATATCCGTAAAACGATACGCTTTGCTTACTTTTTCTTTACCTGCATCACTGATGCATAGCGCTATCGAAATATTTCGACTATTATGTTACTATAAATCCAACAATATTTGTGACAAGAAAAAAATTAATTCATACAGACGCATAAAAATACGTGTTGTTCCAAAGTAAAAGCCAACGGCAGGGACATCACACCCTATACAAAGAGAGAACACTCTGTTAGATATCCCATTTTGCGGCAATTTTGCACAAAACAGATAAAGGAAATGTAATATGTCCTTGGTTCATATCATGGAGGTTAAAACAAAATGCATGATTCATACCATTAAAGCCTTAGTTCTTAACGGTGGTGGAGACTATCTCTGAAGGTCTGGCTAAAAGAAAAGTTTCCGGAGAAATCGACATAGAAATTTCATCGACATCGCTAAGGCTTTCGATCGGTGTGTGGCTGAATGCACTCCTCTACAAGTTACATTGTCTGGGTTTCCCAAATTACGCCACAGGCATTACGAAATCCTACCTAACAGGTAGACACTATGTCGTTCGTATCTCTGGTCCATATTCCATCCTCCGAGCTATCCAGGCCGGTGTACCACAAGTATCCTTACTTGGATCTACATTATTTAACATTTATGGGAACGACATCCCTTCCACAC
>KK113382.1:0-23977 GCA_000611955.2 Stegodyphus mimosarum
GATATCCTCCGATTGAAGACATTCGCTTACGATGTTTGCACGGTGAGGACGGGCGTTGTCATCAATAAACACAAATTATGCGCCCATGGCGCCCCGAAACAAGCGTACATGTTTTTCCAGAATGACGTCCCGATAGATTTGGTTTGTCATGGTTCCAATTTGAACATGCAGGTCAGTTCTGGAACAAAAAAAATTCTACCCCAAACGAGCACTCCTGCACCACCGTAACGATGTTGTTCAATGATGTTTTTTTGGTGGTAACGGGTACCTGGAGCTCACCATATGAAAGTTCGGCGAGAATCAGACTGCAAGCTAAACCCGGACTCGTCGGAAAACATCACACAGAATTCCACTCCAAACGAGCCCTCCTGCACCACCGTAACTGTGTCGTTCAATGATGTTTTCTTCGTGGTAACGGGTACCTAGAGATCTCCATATGAAAGTCCGATCAGAATCAGACTGCAAGCTAAACCTGGACTCGTCGCAAAACATCACACACGCCCACTGTTGCGGTGTCCACAATGCATGCTCTCTACTCCAGGCTAACCGCAGGCGACAGTGAGTTGAAGTAAGTGGAACGCATTTGACAGGTCTACGAGCATAGAGACCAATCTGCCCTAAGCGTCTTTACACTGTCTGCCTTGAAATTGTCGTACCAGTGGCTGAAGAGAGCTGACGAGACAGATCTGAGGCACATTGAAATTGTCGTACCAGTGGCTGAAGAGGGCTGACGAGACAGGTCTGAGGCTGTGGTCTGCCTGTTTCTTTTGGCAGTAACTGCCAAATACCGGTCCTCATTCGGCATTGTAACTCTGGGGCGACCTGTGCTGTAACGTCTACTCACATTATTCTGGAATTGTTCCCAAAGCCTGGAGATGACACTCTGGGCAATTCCAAGTTCGTCTGATACTTCCAGTTGGGTACGCCCACATATTAGACGGCCGATAATTGTACCACGTAAAAAATTATCCAAATGTGTCCTTTGTGTCATAACTATTCGGTTATTGCACAGAAATGCTTATAAAGCGCCTGCAAACAATATTTCTTCTTTGCCTGTATTCCTTATATGTCACTCTTTTACACTCTCGTCATTGTGACGTACCATCGGTGTCATCTGGTTACTTCCTGAAATTTGCATATGATGCTTGAAGATGTGTGTAGTGATTTTACAAGTGATATATTATTTTAGAGTTCGATTTCCGCGTGACTCCGAATTATCCTTAATTTATGGACATGAGTGTATGTATATACTTTTGGTGCAGCCGATTACAACCAAAATGCGAGGTGCACGTCTACATTTTATAGCAGTCCTGTATACAAATTTCAGCGTTGTGAGGCTAGTCGTTTTTGAACATACGAGATAAATACATACATAGGTAGGTACGCACAGACGCCACGAAGAAATTTCTTCAGAATCCATTTTAAATGTGTTTTATAATTTTTTTGGGGAAAAAGAGACCTTTATTCTGTCCTTACGTTTAGATGTTACGCAAAAACATCGTTAAATTGCATTCGATAGCGGTCAAAATAGATATTTTCGTTGAAATATGAGACCCGGAAATTTTTGCGATTACAATACTTCCTTTTTACTTCGTACAAAGAAGTAAAAAGCTAAATGTTAATTATATATAATGCATTTCATCTGAATGAGGCTTACAAGAACATTCATTAGTCATAGCAAATCGCATTTAAAAAGGAATTTTAGGGGTGTTTTGGTATTCTGTACTGCAGATTTATTAAAAGTCAAAAAGACCGAAACAGATTACATGACAGAAGAAAAGCTGGGTAATGACTGTTTTGATTTGGTTTACGTGTTTACGGCAAAGCATCGAGGGCTATCTGTACAGAGGCAAGGAGGCTTTCGGGAAGGACGCTTAAACAGAAACTGGCTCGTGTACACGTTACACATTGGGAAAACCCCGAAAACACCCATGGCGCCTGCTCGTTCTCGGATTCGAACCTCGGACCAAACTACCAGTGTTCAGTGAGTTTATCGCTCGGGCGCTGGTGGGCGCTGGGTAATGAAGAGATCGACAAGTGAACTGTGAAGAGTTGACAAAAAAATGCAAAACATATATGAAGTTAGGGATATAATATTCCTTTTCCCCAACACAAACTTTACACAAACAACCAATGTTCAAATGCAATTTCGAAATGCGACACGCCCTAAGCAACCTTCCCGTTCATAAACAATGTAGAGGAGTCTGCAGCATTACCATTCATATCCAATGTACAATCTTCCCATTCATATGCAATGTAGTCATACCCGCTTTGTGCGCATGCCTGAAGTGCTAATCGTTTCATGTTGCGTGCTGCCTTCATGGTGTATTAATTTTAATGGCAATGGTGTGCTCATGAATGAATGCAACTATTTTTCACAGCTCCAAGGTAACGATAAAGAATCATAATATTCTTAAGTAGAAGAGCCTGCAGATGACTTTATCCAATATAAAAATGGCTTTATTTTCTGTCTGAGAATTTGTGCTTAATCATTGCGCGAATTCCAAGTACAACACATGTTAAGCGCGCACGCTTACTAAATGTAACACATATTTGCAGTACATAATTAAAGTAAATTTTGATACAAGCGGTTTGTATATGCAGAGAATATTTCGGTTAAAAATAAATAAGTGTAAGTTTTTTAAGTAAAACATGAGTGAACCGTTTTTTACACTAGTGTAACGAAGCATCTAAGAAAAGGTAGGCAAACATCCGGTTTGTTTCTTAAGATGTGAATCCCATTTGAAGTATCACTATTCAATGAAACAGCTTATCTACTCAGCCACTGTCGAGCCTAAATTTAATAGCTTTTTCTGTCATATTAGAGCTAAATACAATTAGCTGCATTTACAGCAGCATTAACAAAAGTTTTAACTAAAAAGTAATTACAGTATAGTTATTAACTCTGTTCAATGAATATAATATTGATTATATTTCAATGTTAAATAAAAACTGTATTCTTTGCGAAATGGCAATATTTTTTTATAAAATGCAAATAACAGTTGCAATTACAGATTGTGAAACTTCAGTTGCATTTTAGTTGAATTCGTCATAACTGAAATGCAATTGAATTTTTGGTACCTGAAATTACATTGGAATTATAATTACAATTTCTTTATAAATGAATTATCATTACATTGTAATGGCATTATTTATAATTACAACTGCACTGCAATTGTAGATCAAATTATAGTGTAATTGAGTTACTTGTAATAGCATTGCTATTCAATTATTAATCAGTTACATTGTTACCGATTAATGTCCAGTTCTAAATGCTTAATACAGGGTGATCCAAAATTCGGGCACATGAGAGTTTCAAAAATTATGGAAATTCCGAAATGAGTATTAATCGCTTATTAAATCACCTTATACTCTTATGAATAATATATCACTTCAGGAAGTACTTAAAGAAACATTCTTAAATATTCGTAAATCTAAAAAGAAAATGACTTTTTGATTGGTAATATGATTTCGAGAAAAATGGAAATATTCACCTTAAGAAACAGTGGGGCCGCCTGTCGTTTCTGAGTTCAGACAGAATGGACGAAGTCGGGAACTAAATGTTGCAATTCCCAACAACGCGTAAGATTTATTTTAATTATAATTATTACATCGCAATCTAATTTATTCATTGTGAATTAATCTTCAATTCTAAAAATCCGCTCTTCTTTGGAGAACTCATCTCCATCTTGCGGCAATCAAACGGTTCTTAAATCTAATAGCATAAACTGCAACGGAAATTTCAAGTGATACGTTACAATATTTGCGACAGTATAGTGATATAGTCCATTGAAAGAGTTTGCATTTTCATATATTTAAGAATTTTCACAATTTTTGGAAGTGTGATTTTTGGATTATCTGTAATGTCTTACGCAAACACACGTCCGTATTAGCACCTTTTCTTCAAGTCTTCCTGCTTCGTCATTTTAGTTGCTATTGCTTCCCCATTTCAGATGGATTAATGGTTAAAATTCCGTTGTTTCAGTGATTGTGTTAATATTAGATTGAAGTGGTATAGTACCATAGATATCGGTAAACAGGAAATGGCAATTTTTGGAAGCCATTTAATGAATCTGTAGTGATTGTTTTCACTCATAATATGCAATAAATATTTCAGTTGTATTCGTATTTTACAATTTCATGATGTTTCCTTTATTATTGCACGCTTTATGGAATTCATTTGGTTAAGTATTATACTTCAGAAACGTCTTTGAAGTACAAGAGGAATTACATTTCTGCTGTTCAAACATATTGAAACATATGATTGCCTTGTGTACGGTATAATATACTAAGTAAAATGTGAAATTCTTCATAATTCAGTCAAGTAGCCAGGAAATAAAAATTAGTTTTATTATCTATGTTACTCTTTTATAAGCATAATGCATTGAAAGAGGTTTAAAAATATGCAGAAAAAAATATTCCAGAAAATCAGGGAATACAGGTTGCATTTCCTACAAAACGCTTAAATCGTTGATTTCCATTGTAAAAATGCATGTGTGACAGCTATTGAAAAAAATTCTGCTGATTCTTTTAGAAGTGTAAACATAAACAGTGACGGTTATATTTCTATATTAGATGTAAATTTTATAACTCTTAATTCATACTTTATTGCAATTACAGAAATATTAAAGTATCAAATGAATAAAAAATATTTGTTGATGGCGTTTTGCTCTAAATCAGGGGATCAACCTTTTTTATATCTACCGCCCAGTTTGCAGGCGATACAATTTCTATATCACCCGCCCGTTTACAGTAACTTGATATAACGCAATTGCAAAGAAGATTTTAAATGGAGGATTAGTAAAAAATATAAAGTTAAATTTGCAAATTTATTTATAGTATAATTTACAATATTAAACTTTTAATAGACACAAATTTCATTAACGAACAGCAAAGTCGTTTAAATATATGGAAACAGGAGAACACTGAATAGAAGGGGAATGGTCAAGTAGAGAACTAAACTTTAAGGGGTGTGTATATCAACACATCCATGCATGTTTCTATCTTCCTTGATCATAATCGGACAAAAACCTCCAGCGTCCACCGTGAAAGTTTAAATCTCCTGCTATTGATCATCCCTGCTCTAAACTGAGGAGTGAAATTATTTTTACTCAAAAAGGCGGTAACGATTTTAGCAACCTTACAAAATCCCCGGAAATTTACCTAAGGGAAAAATGTAAACCCAAAATAGTAGTATTTATATAAATAGTATTTATTTAGTATTTATATAAATACTAAAAACAAATAGTATTATTGTTTTCAGTATTTATATAATAACGTATACCTATTAAAATGCATTACGCACTTACCAAAGGACCTCAAATGCCAACTCATTTTCTTTAATTAATACCCTATTATTTAATTTATATACATGCAGAATGAAATATTTTGTTGTACAAGCCATTTCTGAGCAACAGAATCCACTTCCAGAATTAATTCCCAACTAACCATGTTTCCCGCAAATAGACAATTAATTATTTATCATTCTTTTATTAAATGCGAGGTACAAAAATCTAATTGTTCTATTTTAATTTCGTATTAAGCGTTCCGAAATGAGTTGTTTCAACTCAATTCTGGTTATAACATTTACGTAATGAAATCAACTTGAAATTGAAGTTTGTATTAATCAGCTTTAACCTTTGACATTTTAAGCGAAATATAAGTTGTTTCATGCTCATGCTTAAAAGCTGTAGCCACATAATTATCCAAGTTAATATAAAGTACAAAAACACTAATTCTGCAGTAAATGATGTTTCCTTTCAAGAATCTTTATTACAATTGATTTTATTTTTCATTTAATCTCCAAGTGTCACGTGTTTTGGCCTGCTTTTCAAAATGTTATGAATAAATACTATTTTCTTGAACATAGTCCCAAATGACACTCTGATTTTATATCTTGACTCCTTTTTTTCCAAAAATGTAAATAAATGAATAAATAATATTTTTTTAACATAGTCCCAAATGGCCCTCTGACTTTATATCTTCACTCCTTTTTTTCCAATATACGTCCAACCAGAAATCAAATAGATCAAGAGGTGGCAGAATTTTCACGTGTAAGGGGATAGAAAGCCATCCTTCCATGTAGAATTTCACTTCCGTAATTCTTGGAGGATTTTACGGAAAGAAAATAATCGTAAAGTGATACTTTACGAAAATTTATATTCTGAAGCTCAATGATTACATAAAATCGTTGCATACCTAAATTTGAAAAATGTAATGGAATTTAATACTAGGGTTACTTTTTAGGTAAAATCCTCTCTGCAATAAAAACGAAACAAGTAAAAATTTAAAAACATATAAACATATTTATTTTCAAAAACACACTTTTTTTCTGAATTTGAACATCATTCTCTACTCTTCTGATTAGTTTAAACATTTTTGCAATTGACAACGAATTGTTGGATCCTCTACTCACAGATCTCTGCAGCCTCTAATGATAGCCAGTTATTTGCTGTGCCGTTTTTACTTCTGTATATGTTTCTTGACTTCCTTGACCAGTTTCACCCATTTCTTTTACTTTGCTGTCCCCCATTTTATTGTACTTACACACCTCACATGTATGGTGATGAATATCTGCAGTTAACATATTTCTTGGTATTAAGAACCGAATGACTGACGTACTTCATAGTCAGCTGAGCGCTCGACTTTTCTTAAAATCTTTTAACCTCATTTTACAAAACTCGCAAGCGGAAGCTGTGAATACGAGTAGCTTCGGTATCTACTCAAAGAATGCCGTGGCACTGTATGCACCGAATTTCAAGCAGTATACACAAATGGACTTCACTTAAAAATATAAAAGTATCCTACAAGCACTTTTTAGTTTATTCGTAACATGCACGTAAAATTTGGTAATTTTCTTATTTACCCTACAATTTTTCTTTAGTTTATTCGTAACATGTATTCAGTATTTATGAGAATTAAAAGAGCTGAGTTCCAATTTTTCATAGAGAGTGCTCATTACAGATTTCAAAAACACAAGCTTATCGCTCATTTCATGTCTTAATTCTTTTTCTCAGACTTTGCAAATAAATACTCAAGTTTACTTACAGGGAATTTTTAATTCTTAAATGCATTTAATTTTACTTACTAATGAGTGAGTAAATACATTATAGTTACGCTACGGTTTTATGATCTAAATCAAAAACAACACGAAGATTAAAATATCGCTCTCAAACTCTTAAATTGCATGTAAGTGTGCATGTAAGTATCATTAATCACTAATAGGTTAGTAATAGTAAATAAAATTTATTCACTCATAAGCTATTCAAGCAAGGACTTCTGAGCTTTATAAGGGATATGACCATTTCTGATCTACATACAAGCTGTAAAGCAATACTTAAGTGGTTTAGTACACCAGGGCGTAGTAATTGACATTTGCATAGGAAGGCAATTTCTAGCTCTGAGAACGGTTTACACGAGTAAAGATAGTAAATTCAAATTCATCTAAAAATATTCTATTGGAATTAGGTGGGGTGAATATAGTGACCGCTCCATACAAGCAATGCCTTCTACGAGGAAGTACTTGTCTGCCATGTTAGCCTTTTTTGTTTGTTATTCTCCATAGGACAAAATTCTAGACTAGCTACTTCAGCGTACAATTTCACACTCATGTCAATGACTTAATCCTGAAGTCTTTGAATTGTCGCAGTGCCCCCAGCAAAGGCATGTATGCCGTTTCAGTTGCTGCAAAAAATGCAGCCGCATCATTATATTGACAATAGCAAGGTGTGGTATTCAATAATAATGCAAGGCTTATTTCATGTTTGTTTTTCAGTGCCGATCCTCATTTGCTTATTATAGGATCTGAGAGCAAGTTTTGACTTATTCAGCAATAATTTAGTCCATAGCTTTCCTGTTTGCTTGTTGATGATTCCATTTCACCCGTGCTACTTTGGCTTTAACGCATAAAGGAGTATAGATTTGGTATTACGCAAACATTAGTCCTTTCATGTATAAGTTTTGTTGCACAGTAGTCCCAGATCTCCCAGTTGATGTAGAAATCGTTGACTTTATGAACTTCATATGTGACTTTATTATCTAAGTAAAGGTAATAAGGTTATGCAACTTTTGTGTTACCGGGAACAGGTCTTCAAGAAAAGAATTTATCCATCAGAATTTTTTTCTAAAAGTGAGAAATCAGGTTTGCCAACACTAAAATAAATAAAGAAATGAAAAATATTCCGTCACCTTCGATAGACTGTCCTATTCCAAGGCTGCTTGACATCACGCCGATGCTGAAATCATCTTGTCTGCTTTGAGCTATTATGAATCATATCTAATCATAAAGGAATCCAAATCATCTTTTAGATTTTTTTTATCAAACACTTAAGAAAGGTTTCGTTTACAACCAATGCTTAATTTAAATTTTAGTGGCTCGTCCCATAATGTGGCATCTGCATAATCTTTTCTACAATCATAATAAGTTTCAGCAAATGGAATTGCAGAATGTATTTAATCTTATAATTTAGTCGTGTGCTTAATGCTTGAAAAGCGATGTTGAAAAGTTAACGAAAACGAATAATTATTTTTGTGAAAGTTCGAAAAGGTAAGTGAATACAGTGAAAACAATTACGATGTAGTTCTCCTTAAAATATTCTCGTTTGAAAAGACCAGGTTTTCGAGTATGAAAATGAATTGCAGCATTGAATATCGCAATACTCGTTTTCCCAGGTGACCGCCTTTAGATACAAGAAAACAGTTGCTCAGAACAGTGGGTATTCGTTTTAGGATAGTTTTCCTTCTATATAATGTTTAAGATAATATGGTCTGATCTAATCTGGAAGGTGATATGATTTTTTGTTTGTTAAGCATAAAATACTGCTTCCAAAAAGTCAATGAACATTCCAAAGGCATTCCAAGCAAGAATCTCATATTATATATGACATATGTAATATATCTCATATTTCATATATATAATCTCATATCAGAGTCTACCCTATATATATATATATATACATCCTAATATATATATATATGTAGACTGTTATTATAATATTTTTACTAATAACGGCATTTAAAAATTGTTTCACAGTAATGCTCATTAAATACGTCATTAGCCGCAAAACTTTAGGAATAATTATTTTTAGCTAATACAAAAACACTTAACCCCATTTATTTAGTGAAGGCGCAAAACCAATAAAAAAAGCACAATTAGGCATATTTTCAACATGTCCCATCAATTTAATAATTTTACTTATTAGTTGTTTCATATTTAAAACTTTTGGATTGATGCAAATTTCTGTATTTTACATAACTGTTTATGTGTAATAAACGTTACTGAAAGCGTTATACACTTAGCATTTACTTTAGGAACTGGTAACAATTATTAATCAAAACGGGAGAGTATAAAAGCATGAACAAACGTACAATGTTTTTCATTATAAAAAATCTGATGTGGGCACCATATTATTTCCTTGTATACTTATTAAATTAAACACCATTTTTGCTGCCTTCATTTGAACTCTCCCCCCCCAAAAAAATTTATTCTAAATTAACCGATACCTCAAGGCAAGTTGACAATGACATCAAAAATTGCAAATATTGAAATTAAATATCCCTGTAAATTATTGTTCATAGGAGAATCACACTACTCATAATTTTATTTTTTAAGGAATATAAAAATTTTCAGATGTAAGTAGAGGCTTACTAAAGACCGCATTAAAAGTTAGATTTCGTTATTTGCCTAAAATTATTTTCTAAAAATTTGCCATTGCCGAAAGATGAATATTTTCATCATTTAAAACGCTTTTCTAATTTGAAGTATATGACTACGACCAACGATTGGGAAAATAAAAGCCAGGTAAAGCTGAGTAAAGTGATGCCAGTATATACATACTTTGGGTATTGCCGGCTGTATTAAGAAAGGCATATGTACGATTAGATGTTATAGCAGTCCCATATACAAAATTTCAACGATCTACAGCTAATCGTGTTTGAGTTAGACGAGGTATACATACACGCTCGTATGTAGAGATCTCACAAAGAAATGCATTTTGAAACCGTTTTAAATCCATTTTACAACCCTTTTGGGGAAAAGAGTCCTTTATTTTGTGAGTATCTACAGACGTCACGCAAAAAAATAGTCATAATGGGTATTTCCTTTTAAATATGATAACCGATTTTTTTTGTCATTACAATGTTTTCTTTATTTTGTACAGTTAAGTAAAAAATAGAGAAATTTCAAAGAAAATGTGATGATTTAAATAAGTTAAAAATGAAGTCATATTCTTTCGTATGTTAAAAACTTTAAGCGGTACCTTTATTTATTGATTAATACTTATCGCCCAGTTAGTATCGTGGCTAAGGGTAAATAAGAAAATGTATTATACATTTTCATGATCTATTATCCTGCAGTCATTTATTATCATGTGATTCTTAATCCCCAAGTCTTTGCAGACAGAAAACCCAAACCAAAATATTTCTATTATCCTCTTTTCAGATTAAGTCGCTACCCGCTATCTCTTGCATTCAAACACTATTCTCAATAGAGTGAAAAAGCACAAGAAATGCCAGTGTAGTAATTTCTTTCCCTTTCATTCGCAGCTGGGTGATCTTCTGGTCAGTCTGATGTACGTGCCCCGCACGAGCGAGTTGACCATCGGTTTCATCAAGGCCAGGAAACTAAAAGCAAAAGACATCACCGGAGCCTCCGGTAAGTATAATCTTCCAGCGAAGTAATAAGTTATCATTAAGGATGCCTCATGTCTTCGTCACTTGCAAAAGAGTCTCCTTTTCCTTGTGAATAACCAAAGCATACATGACAATCGATGGAACCGTCGTTCCTGTTAGATGTTCATGAGAATTGTCAAGCGAGGCATTTTCTTCTCGAGCATCTAAATAGTGTTATAAAATCTTTCCAAGTACTGCCTTTCAAAAAAAGGTTTTTAAGAGATTTGTTGTTACTCAAATTCTAAATGTCATTTATTTGCACTCCAGTTTTATTTCGTATATCACGCAGTTTCGTTGTGTTATTTGTTGCAAATGCGCTGCTTTATAGCTTTAGAAACAGAAAGATACGAACGGAGCTTATGTGTGCTACTGGACATAACGAAAAAATGTAAAATGTCGTACATCATGAAGTAAAAGTGTAAAATGAATAGGTTGTGTCTTTTGAAGCACTATATGGTTGTATGTGACACTATATGATTAGAGTAATGTGGAGAGGATTTTCCATATTGGTACATTCACTAAATTTAGTCAGAATGATAACTGTAAATTTGTACGTCAGGCCACGTGATGTGGGAGAATTTCCCACGCTGATAAATTTAGTTTGACAACCGAAAGCGGGTGACGCTTCAATATTCTAATATTTCGGATTTTCTGGTTAAGGTTAAAAGTAAGTTAAATACTAGTTAATTCATCATATTGGAAGTACCTCAAATATATACCAACCTAAAAGTTAATATTTATCTGTCAATACGTTTGATTTGCAAAATATAACAAATCGAAATTTTTTTGCAGATACCATTTTTTTACACTTCAGATAGAATATAACTATAATTTTTGATTTTTCCTTTGTGTTATTATTATTTATGTATATTTTAAAATATGTGAAATAAATGAAAATAGAAATTTATTTTGTTTTATTTATTTATTTATTTTTGTTTTGTTTTATTAAAGATGTTTTTCAATTTTATAAGCAAAAGGGGGGTCATGGCCCGTCGGTTGCTTTCACATCGAGTAATCGGCACGCATGCATTTTTGTGTGACACCACTGATGTAAAATTTAATTATTTGTGTAATTTATAAAAAAACACTTATTAAGTGATTATTAACTACTTCTAGTGTTTTCCAATAAGTTATATTAAGTCATAAATGATTTGTAAGTAATATTTTCATAGGATTTTTATATGCATGTAACTGTAAAGGTTACGTTTTCGAAAGCGAATTTCTTAAAGATATATTTCACATCAGAAAATGTTTAAAAACATCTGTTCATCAAGCATAAAATTCAAAATTTCATACTTGAGAAAATTAAGTTCCCGTAAAGCTCCTGAAATATTTTGTAGATATATTATTCAGTAAATCGACAGCCTGCATTTCTTCGAAGGAAAAATGCATTTTTCTACAATCAGTTTTTTGAATTTTATATCTTTTAAACGTCCATACGATAAAAATGCCACCTTTATAAAAGACTGTGACTATCTGCTTTATTTCATGATTTAAGGCATTGCTACTCAGTAGCTTGTCAACAGTTGCACATTTAAAAACAGTTCCATTTTCTTTTAAATTGCATTGTGCATTTTTTTGTGCATTTCAAAATTGTTTGCTTCAATTCACGTTAACCTCACCATGTCTTCTGCTTTTGGAACTGCAGAGTTCTGGAGTCACTCTTTGATCATTACAAATGTTTTTAATAATTTAATTTTCGGAAATTCATTCCTGTGAATCTCAGTTCACATATTGGTGAAGCTCAAATTTTTGCAGCAGCCACTATACATGATGTCAATGTCACAACTTATAGATTAATACTTATCTTACGCGTTGTCCGTTTCTTGCCAAGGTAATCATAAATTTACTCAGCAAAAGCGTTATTTTCTGTATGATAATGATATTCAAACATCTGCAAAGAAGGCTAAAATCTATTATTTGGTTTACAGGCGTCATTTTTCTAGCTGAAAATATCTAGATTATCATGGAATCTGATGAAATAGCAAAGCTTTCTGTTCCTTTCTCCAGAGATAAAAATATTTTTGGAAAAAAAGATAAAAGAACAGTGTTAGCTCAAATAAAGCCTTTTTTCAAGTATAATGTGAATGCTGGATGTAGGTTTGGAATATAATATACTAGCTGGTCATTATAACCATCGATTATAGCGGCTATTAGTTTTCAGCGTCTGGCAAAGATCACAAACAATGCGATTATATTAAATTTAAATTCATCTCACTGTCTGATCATCATGTTTTCGTTTTTATTTAGAGAGCGAGATATCGTTGTAAGAAGCGTCGATGCACACCCTTAACCTAGAACACACGCTGCTTAGGGGGCATTTTTATATTTCCCGGTGCAATATTTTAAATCGGACGAGTACGAAAAAAGAGCGTTAAATTGAGCCATTCATCGTTATGCTGAGTTGAACTGTAATTATTATTCATATTTTAGTATGATTATTCATTTTTTTCCAATTAAATATTCGTTATAAAAATCTGAAATAATTCCCAATCCATAATTTGGTTTGCATTTGTTTAGACAGATTCGCCATCATAATCTTTTGCATCTTAGATCTTCAGTTTCTGGTTTTCACTATCTGCATTAAATTTTTGGTAGCATTTATTTTTTACTATGACCAATTTATTTTAAATTTACTTTTCATTTACAAAATATTTCTGTATTCGCTCTGTTTGATGTGCAGTGCCCTCGTTAGGATTCGAACACCGGACTACCCGATTGCCAGCCGGACTTGCTATTCAGTTACCCCATGAAGGCTTGCGGAAAGGAGGGAGAAAGTTCCTTACGTACTCCCTCTTTTAAAGTGCGAGTGGGGATAAGAGAATCTAGTCGCCAAATCCTGATAGTGACGAATTGTCATCCTCTGTATTTCAATTCTGGTACTATTTCTTTATTTCATGAGTCATTTACAATTTTTGAGACAAGAAACGTGATTAATTCTGCGGAGTTTTCCCGCCGGTATTCTAATACTGGAGATTCTGGATTCAATTACACCACGAAGGCATGCGGAGAGGAGGGAGAAAATATCTTATATGTTTCTTATATCATTATGCTTTGGCTTTTCTATATGTTGTACTAATTGCCATGCCTAATGCTGATTGATTAATTTTAAAATTTAGTCTCTTTTTTTTTATTTGCCATTATAAATACTGGAAACACATTATTTTATGATATTATCTAATGTAATGCTTTACTGTTGTCATCTAATGTAATACAATATGTATACTGCTTTATTTGTTTCTTACTATTCTTAAACTTATAGTGCCCTTATTATTTAATTGCACACTCTCTTCATATTTTGCATTTTGATGCTTTAAAATTTCAAATAATATGGATTCACTGTTAGCAAAGCATCACATGGATTAAAGAATTATCTTTTATTCTAACGTAAATTTTTCCCTAAGATCTTTTAATGAGTGAATAAAATACACAATGAGAAAAAAGTTATTAATAAAAAAGTCTGTTGAGTTCCCTAAAATTCACTGCACTCTTATCGGTAATGGAATACTTCTCTCTGTTACAGGAACACTCATTAGAAAATATCAGAAAGGAAATGCATTAATGAATTATTAATTAACATTTAATGAGAATTCCTTTTTTCCTTCCATGTTTATCAGCATATGCCTGCAAATGGACTCATTAAAAAGGTTGTACATTACTTTCACCTGAAATATCTGCTTTTTTAATATTTAAGAAGAAGGTATAAAGTTTTATACTTTATATCTGGAGAAAATAAGTTAATTTTTTCACTCTCTTGCTTTAGAAAGTATTACATTCGAAAAATGTAAATGCTTTCAAGGATATGGAATCAACATGTGAATAATCGCAGTTTCGTTGCTGTGGAATATTAAATTTCCTTTTTTAATCCAAGCACACACCAGAGACATTTTGGAAGGTTTATTTGAAAAAATAATGTAATATGTTTCGTACGCTCTGGAAGAAATTTTAATATGAAAGTAAGAGAAACAGAAATCGCAAAAGTAAATTAAATTTGAATTAATTAAAATATATCACTATCATTATTATTACATCGTTGACTCATGGTTTTAAGGATAAACCCTGGTGCGTTGCCAAAAAAGTTTCGTTAAATCACAAATTATGAACAAATTATGATTTTAAATTAAATCAGCTATTAAATTCATCGCCAAAAATTTCAAATTAAATCACAAATTATTGTTTTCAACTATACATAAATATTTACCCCGTCAATAAAAAAATGAAAAATGTTTCAGTGTAAATATTGGCTGCAAAATGAACTCTTTTTACAATACTTTACCTCGTAGGAAAAAATACTTGATATTTATATGTTTTCTTTATAGATCGAATGGAAATCTAGGTTTTGAGCAGGTCTGACTGTACAGTTGGATTTACTGGGATTTCATATAAATTGGTACCATAAAAAAGTAGTCATTTTCATAAATGCGCTTTGCTGAATGGCATTAGCTGCAGTTATTGCGTTTCAACTGATGGAGATGCAACTATTACTTGTCTTAGTCAACCTTTAATAGTAGCAGTGTTCCTTATTCCTGGATATCTTCTAAAATCTTCGTCACTGTAGCTTTCCATCACTTCCATTTTGAGTCTGTTTTTGTTCATAATATTTTTATAAGAGCAACTTCTAATGAATAATAAGTTTTAGATTTGAAGCAAGTTTGAATTTCATTCTGCCATCTTTCGAGAGATTTTCTTAGTGATAGGAAAGTATACCAACACAGTGTGTGTTATTTGATGCAGTGTCTACAATAACATGCATTGAAGCAACTCGGTAACAATTTCGCGGCTTGTGTATCTTTCTTCTTCTTTTCGATTGGAATCACTTTCAGCGTAAAATTTATATTGGCTTGCAGTTTTAAGCAAAATTTTGAATAAAAATTTACAAAAATTTTGAATTTATTTCTCTTCATAAGACGTTATAAGGTATTTTCTCCCTCCTTTCGCGCATCCCTTTATGATGTAACTCGGAAGTATGCTTGACGCGTACTCTGGAGGTCCAGAGTTCGAAACTCGTAGAGGACACTGCGGATTTTTTCAGTTTCCGGACATCGAAAAATGATAAAAAAAGACTTTACAAGTAGCGCGCGAGTTAACTAATTCTCGCGATAAATTATTACCGCCAGGATTTGGCGATTGGATCTCCTAAACCCAGTCGCCTTTGAAAAGGGGGAGTATATGAACTATTTTCTTTCTCCTTTTCGCATGCTTTCGTGGTGTAAAAGGAAACACGCTGGACGCGTATTTGGAATGTCTGGAATTTGAATCCCGTCGAGGACACTGAGAATTTCTTCAGTTTCCTGAATTAAGAAAATTCTAATAAAAGATTCTAACGTCATTGCTTGTAATCTTCCTTTCTTCATGACGAATTCCAGGTTTAAAATGTTGTGTTACAGGTTTCGCTATTATTCTGAATTTTGAAGAATATTTCGTAGGCAGCGCCCAATCCTTCATTAACTTCTAAAAGTACAGGTAGATTCCTCTTCCTTTGTTCAAGGATGGGTCAGCGTCAATTGATCTGAAATCATGTTCTGCCGTAAAATATCCAAATCCCTATTTCAGTGGCATAATGCTTTTTAAGATATGTTTTAATTTACAGATTTAATTGGAATAATCACAAAACGTGAGTTAACTGCATACTTCCTATGCAATTAATAATATTCTGATTGAATACGGTATTGTGTAAACAGATTATAGTATTTTCGTTTAATCTGAGATGATATTTCGTACCCAACCTATAAGAGATGTAATCTCATTTTTATTTTGTAAGGTGTGACATGATAATACACATCATAATCTAAATTCTGAAAATGAAGCTGTGGATTCGTGAGAAACTATTCAAGAAATATGTAACCCAGTTATCCTTTTGAAATATCCTTTACAAAGACAATAAATAGCCATTGAATAATGTTTTGGACACATTATAGCATTAAGATATATCATGTAATCATTAATAATAGTTTTCATGGATGAATTTATAAAACGTAGAACTTACGAATTTAAAGAAATCTTAGAAAGAACTTAATGAAATTTCAAATATGCATGTCATGATGTTAAACATAATAAAGTAATTTTTTATGCCTAATCATATCTGACTCGACATGAGCTTTTATTGCCTCATTTGATTTACTTTATTAAAAACCATTATTTCTTCAAGTATTCAAGTAACATCTGAAATGTAATTCGCTTTGAAGAAAAAAATATGTGTTGTAATGATCCATTCAAATAATATTCCTTAAATCGTGCTTTTTAGGTTTTATTAGTCACTGATTTTTATTTGAGTATACCGTTTAATTGGCGAACAGGAACTCTTCTTTCACCTTAATGCGATTTAGTTAATGATTTCTTGTCGTCGTTTTTTCTTCACTGAATAATACATTCGAGACTCTGAAACGATTCGAATTTATTCGCAAAACGAGGATTTAAGATATGAGTACTATTATGTAAGTGAGTGAAAAAAATCCAATTTATATGAAACTTGAGTTTTAATTTAAAAACAGATAACGTTTTATTTTTCGCTGCTCAATATGTTTTACGTAATCGTGGTTTGATATGAATCGTTCAAAGACGTCACAGAATGAACAAGAGATCATTTACTTTTCTTCATGTAAATCACGCAGCTCTTTACTTAAATTTTACTGCTGCTGGTAGTTGTATTTTTATGTATGATAATCTTTATAGCTCAGGTTTCGGTTTACAGAATTTCCTTTGCATTTGTCAGATACTCGGATCAAATTTGTGTAAACTAGTATTCCGCTTTTGAATTTTGTATCAGTTTGTAGTTCATTGTAATTGTTCTGTGCCACAATATTTTTCGTCGAAAGTACAACTGCCACTTTATCGCCGAAGAAAACATTCATGATTTATCAGAAATAAGGTTTTAGAATTTAGCAACGGATTTAGAAAACACCGTTAAAATTAATAACCTACATTATAATTAGCCAAAAAATAGGACTAACAATTTTCCGAAGTTTTCAAACAATTTACACAATTTAAACAGTTTAATTCCGCAAATTTTACAAGCATTCCGGAAGAAAGGGTGGAAAGTCTATGAGTAACCCTTTATGTTTTTTCATGACGCTTTTGTTTTCTCTCTGTGCTTTTTTATGTTTCTATCTTACTTATTGAGCATCTAATGCTTGTTTTTGTTTAGATTGCTCTTGTGTTTTCATAGTAGTTAATGTTAAGAGAACATTAATGGCTGTACACTTAAAGGTTATAACTCAAAATCACGGTTATTCCGAAGGCAATTAAAAAAAAACGAAAACACACACCAAATAGAAATAATCCATATTAAATTTAGAATGCAAATCTTATTAACAGCTTAATATGGAGAATTAGTTTACGTTTAATGATTTTAAAATATGTATGTATTCTGGATTACGTAAAGTACGCCCTGTACTGGATGAAAACACTTCACATATTATTATAACATCTACAGTCACTATTGCTATGCCGTCTACTTTTTTCTTCTTTCTGTAGACAATTTTGTTTTATGTTGATGTCTAATGACAATAATTTTTCCATCCGTTCCACAGTAGACTTAATTCGTTTCAGACAAATCTTAGTTAATCCGATTCCGAGAATCTTAGTTAATATTAGTTAATCTAATCTCAAGTTGGAGGAGTTGACTGCACGTAAAATAAAATACGTTATACAGATTCAATGAAAATCCAGAATGATCATAAGGACAAAAAAATGAAGGAATTTAGGTTTGTATAGATTTTGATTAAAACTCTGTTGATTATGAGGAGGATTCCGACACAAGTCAGTCTTCTTCAGAATCGGGAATTTGTGATATACGCTAAAGTAAGACTGCCGATTTTAGGAAGTTTATGCTAGTCTCAATATGCGTTTTTGTCTAGTTTCAAGTTTTACACTGATCTATTTCTTTTCCGAATATCTCACTCGAGCATTTTAAGATTGAAGCTATGTAATTTGTTTTCTCCTGAAGTTGGAAACAAAATTTGCTAAATATTTTTTTATAAATCAGCCACATTATGCAGCGCAATGAATCCTAAAATTTGCACGTTTTCATAAATATCTTCATTTTCAGTGCAGAATGTTACATGTTTTTTAAGTATCATAAAGGTACTGTGCTTACAAATATGTAACTTTTATGCCTTTAATCGCATTACATAATATCGTTTAAAATGATTTTCTAGAGGAGAATTTTAACCCATCGTTAAACGAATATAGCCAAACAAGAGAAAATATGGCTGGCTACATTTGAGGAAAGAAAGTCACCTTCTTTCGATTCCTTCAGAACAAAAAGAATACTTTTAGTAGTACTGAATTTGTGAATGACTTCCCAAAACACATAATTTTTGCTTTATTTCTAAAAGATCATGTAGTCTAAATAAACTGATTTCAAATGAACATTGCAAAATCCTGCTATTTTCTTGTGTTTTATTTTATAAAACTATCAATATTTATGATATGATGACGAATAAATATAAAAGACTTTGCATGTAAAATTTTCTTTGAAAGTTTGTCATATATTCTAGTCACTATACTTTCAAATGTCCACAGGAATGTAAATTGCGAAGAGTAACGTGAATGTAGTAACCGTATAAGCTTAAAAAATCAGGCCCTAAGTTTTCACGCTTCGCTAAGAAATATTTAATGCATCGATGTATTTGATAAGAAAATTTCAGAATTCTAATAACAAAATAAGTTGCAAGAAATTATATTTAATTATACAGAAACTGCGAAAGAAATTAGCTCTTTTTTAAAATTTCAATTTTCAGTAACTGAAAAATGCTGAATAAATCTTAATCCATCATTCATTTTTAAAATATATAATATACCATAAATTTGGATATATATTCGAATCAACAAACTAATATCCCAAAATGCAAGGTGCGCGTGTTTTTTTCTTTTGTTTGAATAAACCACTTTTAAGTTCAAACATTCGCTAATAAGATAGTATTGCAAAATAATTTTACGGTATTTACTCTTTGTAAGTATAAAATAAAACATATTAATAGTACAACGGTCAGTCATGTGTTCTTAATTGCGCGTTTTGTTTTAAAAAAAATCTAAATTTTCGCGCCTTTTTTTATATCACCATCAGATCATCATCCATCGGTGAAAATACTACCTAACGTGCATCTTACGCAAAAACAGACAGGTAAATTTATTCTACTCGTCGTTATGGTTTCAGTTTATAGATTTCTTCAACTTTGACAAGAAAAGTTTTTAATGTTGACTGAGTCAGATTCAATACCCTGTATCACAAATGGAAGTGATCTTAAGTTCAGTGTCCAAACTCGATTTTCAAAGTTTATGTTAAATCTCATATGAATTCTAATATATTCTTAAAACGAGAATAAAACTAGAAGCTTCAGAGAAGCACAGCGATGAAGATTTGATATCTCAAATTCAGTAGCTATTTTAATTTACTTGATGTGTTCAAAATTATTTATCTACAATGGCAGCGTCAACTGAAAAAAGCCATCGCAATACGTACAAGTAAGAATTTCAAAGTCTGGTTATTTAAAAAGATATTTATATTATACGATTAACTCCAAAAAAAAGCATGAGACTATATTATTAATGCTTCTAAAATGATTCACATCAATAATAATTTGAAAGGTTTACCTAAAACTAATTCTGTTTATTTTGAATTACGTAAAAGTGTATTTTAGTTAGATAAATTACTCATATGAGTATATATGAATCACTTTTCAAGCAGACAGTATGTATAATATTTTATTGTTAAGTATATGCATTAAATATCGTTTCAAATAACGCAACAAACTTAAAACTTCGCTTGCATGCATCAATGTAACGGCGTCACTATGATCAAGCGAACTCACTTTCGCCCTTATCCTCCGAGTCGTAAAAGAAATGTTCCAGCTATTAAGGGTTGATAGTTTTACATCTACGGTCATAACCAACGGTACCAAACTGGTTGTGTTGAGGAAGATATCCTGGGTGATTCGAACAGCTAGCTTAGCACGGAGAAGCGAAATCATTAACTCCTCTTTCCGTTCCTTAAGCTATATTTCCAGCTCTGCAACGCTGCACAAAAGAGTAATTCCGTTACATGGTCGATGATCTTGGATCACGCAACGCCAAGAAAAGTTTCTAAAAATAATTTCTCCTTCCAGTTATGGATGTTTGAATATTCTACCGAATCGGTTATCTGAAAGGAATTTGATATTAAAACATCCGAAAACTTAGAATTATATACATAAGCCAATGTTTAATTCAATCTTGACTGAAAGAAGCAAAGTGTAGTTTGCGTAGTGAAAACATTGCATAAGTTTCAAGTCGGATCTTTCTTATAAAACACTAAGGATGTCTAGTAATAACATAAAATGATAATGGTTACGAAGAACATGAAAAAATTTAATGTAAATGAGTTAAAAATGTAATAATAATGGAGTGTGTATATTCTCATGTTTAATATTTATTACATTTGATACTTATAGTCATTCCTAGCTATTTTTCAAACACAGATATAGTTTATCCGACTTTTGAGTGTTTTTCATCCTAATATACTTAGCCAACTAAATGCAATCCACTTTGCTCAAAGCCTTAGCTTAAAATAGCCCACGTATATTTTTCCCTCCTACCATTTGAAAATAACTGCACTATCTTTGACTTTCAATCAATCTCAGTTCTTTCAATCAATAATATAATTGCGATAACTACACTGACTTCCGAAAGTTAAGCACGGAGAGGAAAATGCTAATTTCCGGAAGCCAATCAGAATTGAAGAGGATGCAATTCGCTGCAGAGGTAGATGGAAGTATGCAAATATGTTAGGTAACAGCCAATCGCGTTTTTATGTCAAGAAATATGCAAAACAAGAGTCTTATAAGAAGCCAGCGTTATGAAGGGTTACAGAAGTTGATTGCAAGTGCTGATAGAAGGTGTTTAAAACGTTCGTACAATTTCTTTTCAAGACATACGTGTTTCTGTGTTCAGAAGACGAATGGAAGATTCTGAGCGCTGGCGTGCTGTGGGGCGCATTGAAGCAGGACAGTCAATCACAGATGTTGCTCTTTTCTTCGGCGTTCATCATTCTGTAATTTCACGTTTATCGAAAGAATTCCAAACCACACAGACAGTTGTCTGAAGGCCCGTAGCCGGTCGCCCAAGGGCTACAACCCCCGCGGAAGATCGATATATTGCTATTGTAGGCAAGCGGAATCGCAGAGCGACCTCCACACGTGTGACATCTGTGGTTACAACGTCCATTGGTAAGGCTATATCTGCAGCTACTGCACGCCGAAGATTACATATGAGTGGATTGTACGCCCGGGTATCCGTCCAATCAAGAAGGGCACGATTACGGTGGTGCCGGGATCATCTCAATTGAAATGTGTCTGACTGGGGCAATATCATGTTTACTGATGAGTAAAGATTTGCTCTGGAGCCAGATGACAAGCGTATAAGTATATGGTGTGAACAACGAACGCACAATCAGTCCCAAAACATCACCAAACATCACGCATTCCGAGACGGAAGGTGTGGTCAGGGATTTTATTAGGATATCGCACGGACCTGCACATCTTTAAACGGGGTTTTTTGACAGATGTCCGGTATCGAGATGAAGTCCTAGAACTCATTGTGAGATTGCACGCTGCAGCAGTTGGCCCTACTTTTGTTATGGACGATAACGCATGTCTCCATAGAGCTGACATCATCGATGATTACCTGGAAAGTAAAGGGATTGCGCGTATGGCGTGGCCAGCATATTCGCCGGACCTTAATCCCATTAAAAATATTTGAGATGCTCTCGACCTTGCTGTATCTTCACGTTTCCCACCTCCAGCCACTCTTATTGAGCTAGAAGCTGCTTTACAATAAGAATGGCGATTGCTTTATTTTGCGGTGGTTGACCCCCTAATTGAAAGGATGGTCACAAGGTGTAAACTTTGTATACAGATGAGGGGGGGCTAACATACCCTATTAATTTTTTGTCAATCAAAGTAGTATTTGTCGATTGTTTTGAATTTTACATCTTCGTGTTTAACGTTTGGAAGTGAGTATACTTAAATCTTGGTGAACCATTCTGAAAGCATTTGAAGACATTTGCCAAAGAATTTATATTTCACTTATTTTAATGTAGGGTCAGAGCTGTGCAAGTATATTTTATGTATGCTTTTATCATTGTGGTGGACAATCATTAGAGATCTCACAAACTATACAGCAGTATATCAGACCCAATAAATATTTTTATTTGTTTCACATAACAATAAATTTCTAACAGCGCCATGATGTTTATGCAACTCACTGTACAGGATAATGCGAAGTATCACATATATTTTTCGTAAGAAAGAGAAGTAGTCCGCTTAGAGTTAAGAGAAAGTAGTAAACCTTAATCCTTTTTAAATATATGAACAGTTATTATTTATTTTTACAAGAAAACTTAAGGCAGTACAGTGTCGGTAAAAAACATAATATAGAAAGAACCAAGAAAATTCTTTAACGTAGGGAAAATTTGTATTTTTATAATACAATAGGAAACGAGAACTCAGCATAGACGTAATATGTGATTTAAGAAGGTTCTTATATACAGTTGGTTAAATTAGTTACGAAACAGTTTTATAACCAATTTTTTTCATTAAAAATGTAAAGTTCTTTTGCGTTGGGTTGCTGGGGATTCCTCATTGCTTCAGAATGAAAAAAGCAATATATCGCGAATTTATTCACAAATATTCAACATGATTAGAACACATTGTGTAAGTGTTAATGAAGGATTCTGTGTAACCCTTCTCACTTTAATAAAGGTCATAGCTGTTGTTTATAGGTTGCCTAGTTTGTAGCACTGTTGGTAGAATTCAGAAGTTTAATAGTCTTTAAGTCTGCTTGCATTTGCCCTTTTTATGTCTTATAAGCTATATAGCTAATATAACCTCAAATGAAAGTTTCGTGAAATAGACTGATAATTATGACTATAATATTTCAGTCACGCCTACTTCTAAGAATTCGCTGAACAAAGTTTTATAAACTATCTATAAGATACATTTTTACGTGTAGAAGCGGAAAATGATGCTTGGGAGTGAAATTATATTTATCGAAAAGCTCCGTTAAGAGCTAAAACATAAGAAAACAGTTTGTGATAATCTTAAGAATAAAAATAATACACAATTTTCAATTTCAGTAACAGATTAATATATTAATTTTATTAAATTTGATGCCTTTTAAATTGAAAACCCAACATATTTAAGAATTCTGAAGAAGGAAAATTCTGGTATTTCACAAGCAGTTGATGAAAATACTAAAGCGTAGTACAGACCGTGGATTCAAACGTACAGACAAACAAACTAACAAAAAAGACAATTTAATAAAATGATACCGT